>CM046874.1:646973654-647203654 GCA_025667525.1 Glebionis coronaria
AGCTTCCATTGAGGGGAAAACCTATTTTTTCTGGAAGTTAAACTTCCCCCCATGTTCATAACCTATAGCAGCCATCCCCTCCAATACTTCCGAATTGGGGATCGATTCAACACCCCCCTCATCCTGAAGATGAAGAGAAGAGCGAATAGAAGCCTCATTCACCACATATGCACGTCCATCTATGGTAGCATGGAGTCCACGTGGACGTCCAACCACATTCATAAGTTGAGCAGACGCCCAAAATTGACGTATCACACTATCATATATGATGGGACAGACAGTAAATGCAAACCTTAAGTTAGAAGCTTCAATGAAATCCAAGATGTCAGCAAAATGTTCACGATTTGGACCATCACCCAGATAAGCAACACGGTTGTGAGCAGGTTGGTAAGCAAGAGAAGCCATGGATCTTGATGAATTGATGGAAGAAGGATTGGGATTAGGGTGTAAAGAGTAGAAGCGGTTTTGTGTGTGTGTTAATTGTAATGAGTGAGTCAAGGGTGTATGTTGACCATATATAAAGAAAGTGGTAACTGTTCATTGACCCCTATTAATGGGGGGTTGCCCTTTCAAATTAAACCATAATTGCGTAGTAACCACTTGCCCTTTTTAACATAATAACCAACTCCCAATTAACATGCTGAATTCAAACTTGTAAATACCAGGAATGGGAGCGTTGACCAAAAGTCAAAACACACAATGGTCAGACCAGGAGCAAAATGTGATTAACAAAGGACAAAAGGAATGAACAGTATGCCAGACCAGTACCAGGAGCCAAACACCACTTGACATGGAAGAATTTAAAACACCAGAAGCCAACCAATTATAACTAGAAGCTGACCAAAGAGGACCAGAAGCCAGTCATGTAAGGCCATATCCACCAGAAGAGAGCAAAAATCCTCCATCATAAGCACCACACACCATCATAACCAAGAAACTATGTTGTTAAATACTATTAATACGTTAGTCTGACCTAATATGTACACAAAGCCTCCCCTTAGGCTTTGCCTCCCCTCAATCCTAGACCTCAAGGATTGACCATCCCAATATGAACCACCAAGTGGTTAAACCGAGGACCATCAAAAGCTTTAGTCAGCAAATCAGTAACATTGTCATCCGTATGAACTTTAAGAACCTGTATCAGCTTCTTCTCATTGGCATCCCGTATAAAATGATGCCGAATCTCAATATGCTTCGTCCGCTGATGAAAAACAGGATTCTTCACAATGCAAATAGTGCTTTGATTGTCAATAAAAATTTTGGTATTCATAGAATTGAAACCATAATCCAACATCTGATTTTGGATCCACAAAACTTGTCCACAACAACTAGCAGCCGTAACGTATTTAGCTTCTGTTGAAGAAGTAGCTTCGATTGTCTGTTTCTTGCATTGCCATGAAATAAGTCGACGACCCAAAAATTGACAACCACCAGTAGTAGACTTCCTATCATTATTAGCACCAGCATAGTCACTATCACTATAGGCTTCTAGAACAAAAGGAGATTCTCTAGGATACCATAGACCCAATTTAGGTTGAGCCTTGATATACTTGAAAATCTTCTTCACGGCATTTAAGTTCGAAACCATTGGAGTCACCTGGTGTCTAGAACAAGCACTTACTGCAAACATAATGTCTGGACGTGATGCAGTCAAATACATGAGTGAGCCAATCATAGACCTGTACATGTGAACATTTACCGGGGGGTCTGGCTCATTCTTAAGTTTGATTTTAGCAACTTCATAAGGAGTTGCTGCTGGTCTAAGAGGATCCATGTCAAACTTCTGAAGAATCTCATGGACATATTTATCTTGACTGATGAAAATCCCATCCGATTGTTGCTTGACCTGAAGACCAAGGAAGAATGACAGTTCTCCCATTGCACTCATCTGAAATTCGCCTTTCATCAAGTGTTCAAACTCATCACACCACTCCTTCCTTGTAGAACCAAAGATAATGTCATCCACATAAACCTGAACAAGGATAATATCCTTGGAATTCCGCCGAAGAAATAGTGTTTTGTCAATAGTACCTCTTCTATAGCCATTCTTTAACAAGAAAGTTGAAAGACGCTCATACCAAGCTCTAGGAGCCTGATGTAACCCATAAAGAGCCTTGACCACCTTGTAGACTTTCTTGGGATGAAGTGGATCTACAAACCCCTTAGGTTGAGTAACATACACTTCCTCGTCAATTTTGCCATAGAGAAATGCACTCTTGACATCCATCTGGAACACCGTAAAGCCAACATAAGAAGCAAAGGCCAAGAACAGACGAATGGCCTCAATCCGTGAAACCGGTGCAAAGACTTCAGTATAGTCAATGCCCTCAATTTGAGTGTGTCCTTGTGCGACAAGCCTAGCTTTATTCCTTACGACAATTCCCCGTGCATCCTTCTTGTTCTTGAGAATCCATTTGGTATTGATAGCTGTCTTTCCATCTGGTAAGTCAACCAGAACCCAAACATTCTGAAACAAGAATTGCTGCATTTCCTCCTGCATAGCCTCCACCCAACTTTGATCCTCAAGTGCATGAGAAACAGACCTAGGTTCCACCTGTGAAAGAAAACAAGCAACAAACAGTGCTGAAAGTCCGTATGATTATTACGCTTTTGATCCTCAATATAGCCCACAAGAGCATGATGATCAGACGAGGCCTTCTGCTGCATTCTGCGTGTCTTGACAGTAGAACCAGGATCTCCAATAATTTGAGTGGTAGGATGATCTTTATGTGATTGCAAGACTGGATTGGAAGAAACCTCCACTTCTGGTGCCAAGTTATTGAGATCACCAACAAATTCAGCATCATACGAAGCATTTTGGAAAATCCCATCTACCGGTTGTTTATGAATATCATCCAGCTTGGTAGAAGACTTCTTTTCATGGTTCCCCAAATCAGAAGGACTGGAGAAACGTGTATTGGAAGCAGACTCACTAGCCGGAGTACCAGTAGGTGATAAGCTAGCACTAGGAGCAGAAGCTGGAGTACCAGAAGCAACTTTGTCAGTAGGCTCAACCAAGGGAAACTCAAAACTACCTTGAGCAGCTGCTTTAGTAGCTTCTTGTTGTTGTTTGAGAAGAGTGTCAAGAGCTGCTTGGGAATCCTGTACATCCAATGGAGTTGCATCACTAGGAGGAGTAGGAGAGACCGTGGTGGAATAGGATGGAACCACAAAGATGTCATCCTCATCATCTGAATCAGAAAGACTAGAAGGAACACCAGTACTAGAAGTTGCAAACACTTGTGGTCCTGCATCATGGTTAGTTTTGAAACGAAAATATCCTAACGAATCACTAAGATAATCAAGATCAAAATACCATTCTGGACCTTTGCCTTGGATGTTTGACTTCTCTTCAAAATTCCTGAGATTAATAGTTTCAATGATCCGTTTGGCTTGAAGATTGTAGACACGATACGCCCGAGAATGAGCTGAATATCCCACAATGTATCCTTCATCTGCCTTGCCATCAAACTTCCCCAAATAGTCACTAATATTCAGAATGGTGACTGGACACCCAAAAGGCTTCAAATGAGCAATATTTGGAACTTTGCCCGTGAGAAGCTCATAAGGAGTCTTCTTGTGAGGATTGGTAATAGAAACCCTATTCAAAACATAACTTGCAGTATTAACAGCTTCTGTCTAGAACATGGTTGGAAGGTTGGAATCGGCAAGCATAGTTCTTGCTGCTTCTATTAGTGTCCTGTTCTTTCTTTCTGCCACACCATTCTGTTGAGGAGTCCTAGCAGCACTATAATCTCTTTTGATGCCCTTAGCATTGCAAAGTGCGATGAGGTCTTTATTTTTAAACTCGGTTCCATTGTCGCAACGAATACCTTTAACTTTCTTGGACAGCTGATTCTCTATCAAGGTAAGAAAATCTCTAAGAATTGAGTAGGTCTCACTTTTGGCAGCCATGAAGAACACCCACGTAAACCTGCTATAACCATCAGTTACCACCAAACAAAATTGCTTGTGGTCAATGCTCCTGATGGAAGTAGGACCAAATAAGTCCATGTGTAGAAGCTGCAATGGTTCAGTAATAAGACTTAGAGCAGTAATGGCCTTGAAGGATGCTTTGTGCTGTTTGCCTTTGCTGCAGGCAATACAATTTATATCATTTCGAAACGTCTTGGGAGGTAAACCAGAGACCAGATTCAGATTTGCAAGTTTGTGAATGGTCTTGAAGTTCACATGCCCTATCCTTCGGTGCCATTTAGTGGCTTCATCTTCTGAGGCTTTTGCAACCAGACATGCTAGTTGACCAGTAGGGTTGACTTCATTCAACTTGATGCTATAGAGATTGTGTCTTCTAGGGATTCTGAGTAAAACTTGTGAGTCATCCGAAAGCTGAAAATCTTTGGAAAGCACAAGTGCATCAGTATCGGTGAAGAGTACAAACTGCTTCTTGTCACAAATCTGAGAGACCTATATCAAGTTGAAGTGTTGAAGTGCTTCCACATAGTAGACCTGCTCAAAATTAGATTTGGAGTCTTTATCGTTCCTTTTCCAGTGATTCTGCCTTCATCCCCACCAAAGTAGACCTTGCCTCCATGAAATGGTACAAAGTTAGAGAGAAGACTTTTATTGCCAGTCATGCTCCTGGAGCAACCACTATCAACAATACCTAGACTAGGATCCTGGTATGGAGTAACCTACAACAACAAAATAATAAAAATGCAAAAGTTAGTGTCTTAAGGGGACCCAAACCTTTTCAGGTTTGAGCCTGCCTTGTGGATCATTAGAAGAATGCCAAGAAGATTGATGAGATCCACCATTGTTCCTTGGTTGCCTATGCATCATATGGGTATTATTATTTGACCAAGAACAACCTGCTGAGGGCTTAACAACAGTTCCCAAATTTCCCAAACCAAAATACGTGTGGTCTAAATTATGCGGATAGATTGGATTAAAATTTTGAAAATAATTACTGGTTGTTTGGAATCCACTATCTCTCCAATAATCAGACGCGAAAGGAGAGGATACTCTAGAAGTATTAAACATTGGAGCACTAGGATTAAGTCTTCTAGAAGCATATGAAGCAGCTCCTGGTGAACCAGGAGCAGGAAAAGCATGATTAACAGATGCATGTGTGTCATAATAATCACAATCTTTAATTAAATGAAAGGAACTGCCACAAACAAAACATGTTTTGAAAGACCTTTTATTAGAATGAGATTGTTTCATACTGCCTACTTTATTACACACATTTCTAGGAAAAACATTCTTCCTAGGACTCAATAAACAAGGACCAGACACACTTGACTTGACAGCAACTTTTTCTTCACACTTCCTAGCACCAGTAGCAGCATGTTCATTCAACTTAGAACTTGTAGGTTTTGACTCTTCACTTGAACCATTAGATGTAGAGTCACTGGCTTTGTCATTGAAAGTACATGAGACAAAGTCATTAGTATTAGTAGAACTTGTTGGGGACTCAAGCATCTGTGATCCATCCGAGTCATTATGCCATGAGGTGGGCATAAAAGTTCCAGTAAGAGGAGGAGGGACAGCATGCATTTCTGCTGCTGGTTTAAACCTATTGTAACTAGGTTTGCCCTCATCCTCTTTGTCGGCATCAAAGACACTTGAGAAAGATAAATCAAATACATCTTCTGAATCAATATATTTTTCAAATCATAAGCCTCTTTTAGTTCTGCCAGACATGCTACTATCAATTAATTTTGAAAGATTTTTAGGTGCCTTTTGCCATTTGTCAAATCTTAGCATTGTAGCATCTAATTTAGCTTGCATCTCCTCTTTTTCTTTGATACTAGCATCTCTTTCAGTTTCTGTATATTTAAGCATATTTGTAGTGTTTTCTAAATCAATGCTTAGTATCCTGACTTTATCCTCATACGCACGTTGTGTATCTTGTAACCACCTCTTTTGTTGTTCCAATGTGTTTAATGAAGCCTTATAGGCTTGAACCTCTAAAAAATACTTATCATTTTGATCATTTACTTCATTAAATTGGGACAACAATTCTGAGTATTTATCATGACAACCAAGAGGACAATGTTGTACCTGAGGTGAGATGCCCATAAGAGCAAACTCGTCTGCTTCTTCTGCATCAGAGAGATTCCCAGCAATCATTGCAAACACGTCAGTCGAGGATTCAGCTGATTCAAGAGTAGAAGCCTGATGATCATTCCAGTTGACCATAGAGTCAACAGATACCAATGCCTTCCTGTCATCTTTTACCTCCTGAACCTTGAAAGCGGAGTACCTGCTCTTCTCCTGATCATTCTTGCTAGGGCACTCCCTTGCAAAGTGACCCTGTTGCTGGCAGTTATAGCATCGTACCTTGCTTCTATCGAATGTTGCTGGCTCCCGAGGGTTGTAATTAAATTTCCTTCCTGCTTTCTTCTCAAACTTGTGAACCCTAAGAGTAAGCATGGCCATTTGCCATTTAAGGTCCATCTCATCCAGGTCAAGTTTATCGACCTGTTTGAAGTCATCAAAAGCAAGTTGTTGTTCAGCATTAACGTCAGCCACAAAAGAATGGAGAACAGCTTCTACCATACTACCAGACTTGGCAGTAGGATCAGGAGCAGAAGTATGCTGAACAGTATGCTGAGAGGAGACAGTATTACTTGGGCTACTTGCATATGACATGGGACTAGATGCCATAGAAATCACAAAGGCTGAATTAGCAGGGGTGGGAAAAGAGTCACTAGGAAATCCTCTCACATGGGGTTCGAATGTTCTGAGCCTATGAAGCAGATCATCAAAGGTGAGATAGTCAAGCCCACCTTTGGCTTTGAGAGAGATCACCACCTGATTCCATGAGTAGGGTAAGGCTTTAAGAAACCTTGCATTAATGTCACCATCATCAGGCTTTGACCGAAGTTGATTCAACTGGCTCAATATCTTCTGGAACCTATCATACCCTTGATTTAGACCTTCAGTTTCTGAGATTTTGAATTCGGTAAATTCATCTCTCAGCATGGACCTTCGCATTTTCTTTGACTCCTCATTCCCGCCGAACCTTTCTTTTATGCCATTCCAGATCTCTCTGGCATCATCCAAATGGTAGAAGTCACCCATGTGATCTTCAGGAAGAGATTGAAGCAAAATCGTTTTTGCTTTTACCTCCTTCTGAATAGCTATGATTTCCTCATGAGATTTAGGGTCAAGAAGAGTAATATTACCGTTCTTGTCTCGTCCAGTAAGCTTCCTGCTGTTCCCATTCAGAATGATCTTCCAAAGATCTTGATCAGTGTTGGTGATCCACCATTCCATCTTCATTGCCCAGTTATCATATTCACCCTTCTTCAGAAGAGGGAATTTTCCATTCGTGTTGGAGACCGTAGCCAGGATCTGCTGAGGTTGCACAATTTTAGGAGTGCTGTCTTCTCCTGTTTGAGTAGAAGTTGAGGCAGACATGATAAACAAATTGTCAGAAATTAGAAAACTTGATTCTTCTTGTATAGAGACCCTTCCAGGCTCTGATACCACTTGTTGGGTCTACTAGATGTAGATCTTGTAGCCTGTCAGGACCGGTGAATGACTTCTGTAATCACAAGTCAAATCACAAAGAGACTCTATACACAATATGAATGTAGAATATAAATATAATTAAGAAGAACAGAATAACTATAAAGACTTGATCCTTTCTAAGGATTTCTAATATTGATAATGACTAGAACTACGTTTTGTGAAGGTGTCCCTAACCCTTCTGCCTAAGGTTCCTTTTATACTACAAGGAAACCCTAATACATCATTAAAGAAAACGTGTAAAACTGATATGCATATTCTTTCCTAACATATCTCATGCATATCCTAACAGAATTTTAAGTAAATAATACAGTTTGACTTCGACTAGGACCAGGAGCAGGACTTGCTCCTACTACTACTAGGACCAGGAGGAACTACATACCTCCTAGGCTACCTATTACATATAACTATTACAATGGTCCTAACAGCTTACACTTGGGATTTTGCAGGAACCAGACAAGAGAAACGGAGAATGTGTAACTGCACTGATATGAATCAGCATATGAAGTTCTTTGTAGGTTTAAATTTGATGATGAACGTGTAACCAAAGAAGATATTAAGAGAGCATTGGATGAACAATACAAGGACGAGAAGGAGGTGATTTTGACAGATAATTGAAGTGATTCATAAATTAGTTAGCAGGTTACTTAGAGTTATCTCTGATTTATGTATTTCGTGTTATTGTGTAACAGTTACCTCGAGCAAACTCTGGCTTCAATGATAACGTATAGTCCCTAGTCGGGTTGGATAGTCAGACTCACGGGTACTACCCGCATCCATCAGGAATGGATTGAGTACTTGTGTGATGTGCGCGCGCAACCCATAAAGCCCGATAAGACGCTATCGCACAAGAGGCTGATTACTTAGCCAAGTCTTCATCGTAGCGCGACAGGATAAGACAGAATATAACTTATATTATAGTTATATTCGCCTAAGAAAAAGGGATATACACTTGCTTTAGTTAGATAATGAAGATCAAGCTATTTCGAGTCATTATCTCTTCCTTGGGCTGTAAGAACAGGGAGCCCAGCCTGGATTCTCTCGAGTATAAAAGGAACCCCTTCGGTTCCACAAAGGTACGATACATACAATACCCTAAACACTAATATACTCAAATCGATTACTTACTCTCACGCCGGAGTCTTGGGTCACAAACCCACGGTAAGTCTAACGGTGTCTGTTTAGTGCACATGGTCGCTAAAACAAGTTTCACTTGGTGCAAGAGCCGGAGTCCACAAGACCCTAAATTAAGCCTAATTTGGGTCAAGCTCGGTCCATCCAACTTTTGTATCAACAAGTTGACGCCATCCGTGGGACCCACACTAAGCTCTAATTAATGACGAAAAGCGGTAAGAATGAAGGCCGTCAAGGATCCTCGACGGTAGATGGCCGTATCACATCAGTAAATGCTACCCCCGAATCTGCCAGTGAGGCAAACACTCGGGATGTGAACAATCCCCCAATTATAAGAACCGGAGGACTGTTCTCAACTCCCCTACTCTTCACAGGGGAAAAAGGCATCGAACGAGAGTTAATTCAGCCTCCTCCCAATAAGCAAAAAAGAAAGATGCCCGAAGAGGAGGGACGGGAAGTCGTTGCTACAAAGGCACACATAATGGAGGAGTACGTAGCTAATAACCTACAAGCACTCATACCTTTGGTGGCTAAACATGAAAAGATGGTAGAGGAAGCAAAGCGCGCGAAGCATGCCTCATCCTCAGAAGGCAATCTGTCAGGATCAAGTGCTAATCCGCCCGAAAAACACATACGCGCAAGTTATTCCTCGGAGGACCAAATATTCTCAAAACCTTGGAGAAGAGCCAGGAAAAACGCTTTTACAAGGCGCATACAGCATTATGGAGACACTAGAAAGCGTCGTATGCCGTCAAACGTGAAAACTTTTAACGGCAACACGGATCCAGAAGACCACTTGAAAGTCTTTGAATCCCAGGAAGGTATTGAACAATGGCCAGAACCCGTATGGTGTAATATGTTTAATTCTACACTCGTAGGGAACGCGCGAACGTGGTTCGATAGGCTTCCGCCGCGAACAATCAATGGGTATGAAGTGTTGCGAAAAGCGTTCAAAATAAATTATGTGCAACAGAAAAGACATGATAGGAGTGCTGTATCGCTCGCCAGGGTAAATCAGAACCAGGGCGAATACTTGGAAGACTTTCTGGAGCGTTTCAAGAGCGAGTGTCTTCAAATAAAAGACTGCCTAGAAATTTTGAAAGTATCCTGCTTTATGGCGGGTATACGAAACAGCGATCTAATAAAAAATCTTAATGAAAGAACGCCCGGAACCTTTGATGGAGTGCTAAGGCGGGTAAGGTCTTTCATACAAGGAGAATCAACTGCTTCAGAAATAGCACGAAGCACTTATGATCACAGATCTATCCGCATACCCAGTGAAGGGCCCAACAAGCAAGGCAGATCTCTAGCCTTGATTACGTAGGAAGAAGAAGAGAGGGGCGAACTTATAACTCTAGGTTTACCCCCCTTAAGTTAACCCCAATAGAAATCCTCGTATCAGAAGGTGCGAGTTTCCCAAGGCCAACGCCAATGACCACCCCGGTCGAAAAACACGCCAGTAATAGATACTGTGAATATCACAATGAGAGGCGGCATGCTACGAACGAATGTATCCAGCTGCAAAAATATATCGAGAATAGGGTAAAGAAAGGCGAGCTAAAATACCTTGTCAAGGAAACCACGAAGGATGATAGACAAAAGGTCGAGCGCGAATATTTACATGGTGGAATCGTGGCAACGAAGGACAAGACAGAGGGTGAGCCAAAAATTCTCGAAGGGAAAGACATTTCCTTCCCCCACTCAATGCAAGGAACATCGTAGACGGCCCGCTAGTTATAGAAGTAAGCATTGGTCAGCACAACATACATCGCATGTATGTGGATGGAGGTTCATCAGCAGAAATACTGTACGAGCACTGCTTTCTAAAGCTTAGCGCAGAAATAAAGAGCCAAATGATGCCTGTGACTTCCCCGCTCATTGGATTCAGCGGAGAAGCGGTATGGCCCTTGGGCCAACTGAAGTTAGTAGTAAGAGTGGGAAATGATGAGCACTTGACGGAAGTCCCAATGAATTTTTTGATCATACGGTCGCCATCACAATATAACGGGATCATAGGGCGACCATCTATACTATCAATACGAGCGGTACCTTCTACGGCTCACGGTATGATGAAATTCTCAGTTGATGGAGGGGTCGTAACAATCTTCAACACGGCAGTGACACCCCCAGAATGCAACAAGATCGCAGAACCACCTAGGATCACGATGGAACCAAAGGTGAACTCACCACCAAAGTTAAAGGTAGCAGTGCATCCGCAGTATCCGGATCAGGAGATAACGATCAGAGGGACATTATCTGACAAAGGAAAGACAGACATGTGTCGCCTTTTGAAGGATAACCTAGACGTCTTCGCATGGGAACCCAAAGATATGACAGGGGTACCAACGTCGATAGCCGAACACAAGCTTCAAATCCGCGAAGGATACCCTCCGGTTAGGCAAAAGAAAAGAGGACAGGCCCCAGAGCGCAACAATGTAATACTGGACGAGGTAAAAAAGCTGGTAGACGCAGGAATCATGAGGGAAGTTTGCTATCACGCCTGACTCGCTAACCCGGTAATGGTAAAGAAACATGATGGCAGCTGGCGCATGTGCGTTGACTTCACAGACCTCAATAAAGCTTGTCCCCAAGATTTCTACCCACTCCCGGAAATAGATTGGAAGATGGAATCGTTCTGTGGATACCCCTTCAAATATTTCCTGGACGCATACAAGGGATACCATCAAATACAAATGGTAGAAGAAGATGAGGAAAAGACAACATTATATACCAGCCAGGGCGTGTACTGTTACACAAAAATGCCGTTTGGACTAAAGAACGCAGGGGCCACGTATCAACGACTGGTTGATAAGGCATTTGAAGGCCAAATAAGGCGAAATTTGGAGGTGTATGTCGATGATTTGGTAATAAAAAGTCATACGGAGAGCGAGCTTATTCGGGATATAGAGGAAACATTCTCTACACTCAGAAGGATAAACATGAAGTTAAATCCAAAGAAGTGCACTTTTGAGGCGACAGAAGGCATGTTCCTAGGATACATGATTGACCGCAATGGAATTAAACCCTGTCCGGAAAAAACAGACGCATTCATTCAACTCTAGAGCCCAAAAACGAAAAAGGAAGTGCAGTCTCTAAATGGGAAGCTTGCAGGACTGAACAGGTTCCTGGCCAAATCAGCAGAGAAGTCGCTCCCCTTATTTAAAACGCTTAAAAGGTGCATTAAGAAAGGGGACTTCAATTGGACGAAGGAGGCAGAAAAGGCTTTCGAGAAATTAAAAGCGCATTTAGATTCGCTCCCTATGTTAGTCGCACCATGACCTAAAGAAGAGCTGATAATATATTTGTCCGCAACGCACATAGCGATCAGCGCAATGATAATGACGGACAGGGAAAATATGCAAACACCAGTGTACTTCATAAGTAGAGCGTTACAAAGCTCGGAGCTAAATTATACCCCAATGGAGAAATTAGTGCTCGCGCTAGTGTTTGCAGCAAAGAGGTTGTACAGATATTTCCAAGCGCACCCAATAGTTGTGATAACGGATCAACCCATAAAGCAGGTGATCTCAAAACCAGATGTCGCAGGCAGGTTCCAAAAGTGGAGTGTTCTACTAGGGGACCACAATATTACCTACAGACCGCGCAATGCCGTGAAGGGACAAATTCTGGCAGACTTTTCATTGAAAAACCAGAAAAAGGCGCTCAGGGGCTAGATCAAAAGGAAGAAGACCAAGCCCCGTGGATCTTGTTCACAGATGGGTCATCATGCACTAATGGATCAGGCGCGTGACTCATACTCACCAATCTAGAAGGAATGGAGTTCACATACGCGTTATGTTTTGAATTCACAGCCACAAATAATGAGGCAGAGTATGAGGCGCCGATAGCAGGGCTAAGAATTGCAGCAAGAATGGGCGTGGGCAATCTTGAAGCGAATGTAGATTCTCGACTAGTAGCAAATCATATACTTGGCGATTATGAAGAAAAAGAAGATAATATGGTGCAGTACTTACAAAAAGCCAAAGCACTGATTGAGGGGTTCAATAGGTTCCAGATACGCCAAGTACCCAGGGGGGAGAACAAGAAAGCAGACGCACTTAGCAAGATAACGTCCACCAATTTTGCGCACTTATCAAAACAAGTCCTGGTGGAAATTCTCAAGGACAAGTCAATCAAAGAGCAAGATGTCACTTCGGTCATAGAGGAAGAAGGCCTTACATGGATGATGCCGATTATGGATTATTTGACGAATGATTCACTCCCGCATGACGAAAATGAGTCACGATGAGTGCGAAGACGTTCGAGGCAATTTGAAATCAGAGATGGGGTCCTTTACAAGCGATCATTTCTCCAGCCATGGTTAAGATGCATAGGGCCACGCCAGGCGCAGTACATCATTAGCGAAATCCACGAGGGGTCATGCGACATGCACGTAAGACCAAGGTCCGTGGTGGCAACAGCGTTGCGCAGTGGGTACTACTGGCCAATTATGCATACAGACGCGCGAACACTCACTAATAAATGCAATGACTTCCAGGTGCATAGACCAGTACCTAGGCAGCCTCAGGAGGAGCTCACGCCGATCACCTCCCCTTGGCCATTCTTCAAATGGGGAATCGATATCGCAGGACCCTTTCCCGTAGCCTCGGGGGGGAAAAGTTCCTCATAGTCGCGATGGATTACTTCACAAGATGGATTGAGGCAAAGGCAGTCGCAACGATCATGGGGAATCAGGTGAAAAGGTTCGTATGGGACAACATAGTATGTTGTTTCAGACTGCCCGGTGAGATAGTCTCTGATAATGGAAAGCAGTTCGCAGAGAACCCATTCAAGGATTGGTGCGCGAAGAATGGGATACATCAACGGTTCGCATCGGTCGCCCACCCACAAACGAATGGACTTATGGAAAGAGCAAACAAGAGTTTGGGGGATGGCATAAAAGCACGATTGGGGGAGCATAACAAGAAGTGGGTCGATGAGTTGTCGCATGTTTTGTAGGCACATCACACGATGATCAAGACAGCCACAGGTGATACCCCTTTCGCCCTAACATATGGTACAGAGGCAGTCATTCCAGCTGAGATCGAACTACAAACACTCCGCACAGTGGAGGTAGACATGGTTACTAACGACGATGAGCTGCGATTGAACCTAGACATAATCGAGGAGCGACGAGAGTTAGCAGAAATCCGTGAAGCTAATTCAAAAACAAAGATGAAAGGCTACTATTATGCTAGGGTGCGCAAGACCTCCTTCAGACTAGGTGACTTTGTGTATCGCTCAAACGCGGCCATTCGCGCTGAGAATACAGGAAAACTTAGACCAAAATAGGAGGGACCCTACATTGTGACAGATGCACATGGAAATGGTGCGTACCGGCTACACGATATGGATGGTCGCGACCTACAAAGACCTTGGAACATATGCCATCTAAAGAAGTGCTACCTTTAAGGGCAAACTTCCTAAGTGAATGTATTGTTTTTCCTTTTATTTTATGTATTTAAAATCTTACAAGTATTAATAAAACAGTCGTGGTCCCTAGCTAGTTCCACGACGCATTCTAAAAATTTCTTTATGTCATACATACTTTTCTCATTATATATTGCCTACTGGCGCACGCGTGCACAACATTTCTAGGAGAAATAAGAGGAATGAGCCTACCCTACTAATTAGACTCGTCGAGTAAGTGGGATGCACCCCCTTCGACCATGGATCGTGTATCTTGTTAGGCCCCTTGCTATTAATGACGTCGTAGAAAGTTATGCAGCCAGTAAAATCTGAGTCTGTTAAGACACACTTGTGCGCACCTAACAATGGGTCAGCCTCACCTGACCGTCCTTATGGTAGTAGCGGTATACCGCACGTAATCAGCTTCTCAAACCCATATGGACCATTTATAAGTTTACATTAGCTTATTATGTGAAATTGCGCTATAAACATTAAATAGACTTTTCGTAACAAAAGAGGGATAATGTTTATTACAAAAGCAAACATTCGTGGATAGCAAATACAACATATATTTACAAATCTCTAAGGTGATTGGATAGCAGATAGGTCTCGGAGGAGGATCTCTCCAGTTTTAGCAAAGGAGGGCAGTAAGCAGTAGTGCGGTTATCCTTCAGACTTTTTTACATCCGGTCCAGCAGGCGCGAATCCCTCTCCAGCAATGGCAATGGCAACACAGGGATAGAGGGAGCAAGATGGGCCGCACCAACAGAGGGTGCTGCTTCTATGTTCAACAGGGCTTTCTTGGCAGCAGCGCGGCTCTCGTGCGCTGCAAGGACCTCAGACAGTGGCCCTTCCTTCTCTATTTTGAAGGGATCAAGAACATCCTTGGGATGCGCGAATACTGGTATGGTCAACTGCTCCATGGATGGTTTTAGGTGGAAGTCTGCCAATGCTTCTGCGCCCTCTTCCTTGCGGTGCGCTAAGGTGAGGCCCTCCATTACAACTTCAAAGGGAACTTCATGACCCTTGTCCTCCAGGCCAAAAGAGGGAAGCGGACATACACTCATTTCTTTCATGGTTGTGGTAAGCTTGGCATTGGCCTTCGGATCATAAAAAGACACCTCTGATAGTTCTTTGTTCAGTAACTTCTCCTTGTGCGCTGTCACCAAGCCTCTTGAAGTACCCTCATTGATGGCGGCTATGACAGACTTGGAGAACGAGGTTCGCAGGGCGGGCTCTTCCAAAGCAACCATTGCGGCTAGGCGCAGACCATGGCGCACTAGCCATCGCTTCTCGGCTATCTCTTTCATTAGGCGGGGGTACAGTTCCTCATCCAGTTCGATACTCAGCCTCTTCAGTTGACAACTAAGATCGTTTACATCTTCCTTTACCTTAGCACCCAGAGCATCAACATCAGTAACGAACCTATTCTTTCCCTCCTCAAAAGCCCCAATAGAAACCAGATTGGAGGCCTTTATCTGGTGGAGTTGGGCACGCTCTTCATCAAGAGCGGCGGATAGCCTGTTCCTTTCTTCTGTTAATGAGTGGAGGAGGGCGGCATCTTTTCTTCCTCTCTCGGCCTCCTGGTCTATTTTTTCTTGCATATCGCCGAGAGCGGAGGATTTTTCTTCAGTCACCTGCCTTAATTTTTCCTCCATGATGCGGAGTTTGGCAGACAAATCCAGGTATCTCCTCTTGAGGTGAGACATCAATGTCACCTGCTGCGCTGCCAGATAACTTGCCTCGTCGGCCAGTACAGCATCGCTCATCCCTTCTAGCACCACCTCTCGGCCGGGGGGCCCGATGTTATCTAAAAAGCTTGCGCAGTCAAACGCATTCGTTAGGTCGGAGGATGTAGGAAGCTCCCAGTCAGGGGAAAAGGTAGGATCTTGTGCGAACCCGCTTCCCCCGCTGATGAAGTCTCCTTATGAGGGGAGGGCGTGGTCTCTGCTTTTTCAGCAGATTTTTCCTGTTCGGCGCTGCTGCATAAGAATACTAGTTAGGCGTGTACATAAAAAATAATGACATGCAGCGAAGAGTGTATAATTCACGCCACTGTGTATAAGAGGATGATTACCTTAGGTTGATGGTGGCGGGTGGAGTACGGGGGGGGGGGGGGGGAGGTCTTTGCGAGATTCTTCTCGAACTCCTCCTCGGTTGTGCGAACCCCTATCCAGCAGGGACCGGCCCCGATGCGTGCAGATTTATGTAGAGATGATGGGGTCTTTTGTGTCTTTTCCCCAAAGAAGTATAGCCCTCTTCCTCAAAACCAGCCGCGCCTTTTTCGGCGTTTGAGGATAGCGAGGATCTGAGAAAGGGTGGTGGTTGTTGTATTGGTGGCCGCTGTTCCAACTGTTGAACTGGTGGCAGGAGTGGTGGTTGGTCTGCGCATGTGTCTTCACTCTCTTTGGCGGCAGATGGCTCCCCAATCTCTAGGTCCATGGTATTTTTCTGCGCACGATCACGGAGTGACTCTTCATTTTCCTGCTGAGGGAGAGAATACACCTGCAAGTCTTCGGGGAAGGCACCACGGACAAGGTCAAGAACGTCCATAACTGCGAAAGGAGGCAAACAGAAAACAGGAAAACATATTTTAGTCTTTTGATATGCGATGGTACTTATAGAACGTTATGATGAAGCGGGAAGGACCACTAACCCTGGCCACTCTCTCTGCGGAACATCGGCACCATGTGCTCGCCACATATGACTGTGCGGCTTAGGCCGAGAGTGACTAAAACACTCTCCGGATAGGATTGCACGGAAATGCGGTTGTTGCTCAAGGTTTCCACATCTGTAGTGTTGTAGGAGTTAGGGCCAGGTAGGGGGTCCTTCCTCACAGTGTCAGGGGTCAAGAAGGGAAAGTGGAAGGGGAAGGCAACGTCATCGATTCAGAAGAATCTGTCGGTCTAATTCCTTAAGGAATCTATCTTTCCATCGAAACATTGCATACCACCCTTTCGCTTAGAGAAGGATACCCAACCATTGGCTAATTGCCGTTGGTAGAAGACGCGGAAGAGATCTACCATGGGTTCTATGTCTAGGGTGCGGCAGTTTATTTCGAAATTCTAAATTTTGCTGCCCCTATGCAATGTAGTTGGGAGACGTGGGTCTCGTAGTGTATTAGCACGCTCAGGAGGAAGTGTGACATAGGTATACGCTGGTTTGCGTAATCGAAGTAACGGGTGTACAACCCTATCTTCCCTGTAGGGAACTGAACTATATTATGTTGCGAATTAGGGACTTATGGGTGCAGGTAGTCGGGTATGTAGAACTCAGAGGTAAATTCGTCTAGCAGCTCAATGGTCAAGATTGACGTAATGTCGGTTAACTGTTTCACCATGGCGCTGTGTATACAAAACAGTGGTCGCGAGGATTACCTTGATAAGAGATGTGGTGATGATGGTGAATGATAGAGGCGTTAATGGTGCTTTGAAGGTTTTGTAGATGGTAAACGGTCAAATGGAGGCGTGATGGGTTTATATAGGCTTCCTAGTTTTACTGTTCATAGTCAGATGTTTGCCACATGTTCCCCACTTGCCAGATCTAACGGTAGAATGAAGGGGTAACTATGACGTGGCAAGCGCTTTTCCCGGGTACCAAGGAGGTTAGGTAAAAGTGGGGATGTATGTTTTCTTGGCGGGAATATTTCAAATCTGTGTTTATGCTTGGACTATGTGATTATTTTGGTTTGATTATAGTCTAGTAGCCGCAGATTGGACCTGCGACCACTAGACTGGGGGGACATGATGACGTATAGTCCCTAGTCGGGCTGGATAGTCCGACTCACGGGTACTACCCACATCCATCATGAATGGATTGAGTACTTGTAAGATGTGCGCGCGGCAGTCCATAAAGCCCGGTAAGACGCTGTCGCACAAGAGGCTGATTACTTAGCCAAGTCTTCGTCGCAGCGCGATAGGATAAGACAGAATATAAATTATATTATAGATATATTCGCCTAAGGAAAAGGGATATACACTTGCTTTAGTTAGATAATGAAGATCAATCTATTTCGAGTCATTATCTCTTCCTTGAGCCGCAAGAACAGGGAGCCCAGCCTGGACTCTCTCGAGTATAATAAGAAACCCCTTCGGTTCCACAAAGGTACGATACATACAATACCCTAAACACTAATATACTCAAATCGATTGCTTACTCTCACGCCGGAGTCTAATCGTGGGTCACAAACCCACGATAAGTCTAACGGTGTCTGTTTAGTGCGCAGGGTCCCCAAAACAAGTTTCACTTGGTGCAAGAGCCAAAGTCCACAAGACCCCAAATTAAGCCTAATTTGGGTCAAGCTCGGTCCATCCAACTTTTGTATCAACATTCAGCAATTCTCCATTTAAATTTACAAGACTTATGTTTGATGATGGGTTAAGTCCATATATTGGTAATGTACTCTCAGTCGTTTACACATCTAGGTAATGTACTAATTTTATTATCAACATGGCTATAAAAACCGGCTAATCTTTTCTAATATAGGCAATGTGACTGGCTAGGACAGGTTACGACTCGAAAATAGCCGCCAAGTCATTTGTTTATTTATTTTTATTTGACGTGGATATACCACATGTATTATTAATGATGACATAGATATACCTGATATAAATAAATGCCAATTAACTGTTAGTTCACTCGTTGAGTCCTTTTGCATTATCGGCTAAGATATGTCGCGCTATATTCATTTACCAACGTAATTTGATGAAACCAATTAAATGTTAATAATAGTTTAAGGTTATGGTGTACACGGATTCCACTCAATTGCATACCTGCAACAAATACGGTGGTTACAAATAGAAGGGGATATAGAGTTCAAATTTCTAGCATGAAGTTATAGGTGGTTACAAATACAAGTCCGAGGCTAGAACGTCAAGCCAGCTCGATTTCAGTTTTTAGTATCCAATGGGCAACGCGTGATATCAGAAAGTTATCTAAATGAACACGGGAAATGGCTAAACTATCATGTCGGGGATTTTTAAGTTGAGATTCATACAAGGCTACGAAGATCAAGTTTTCGATGACGTAGATCGATTGTACTCACCAAAAAGGTGGCTGGGCATTGGATTTATATAAGGTATATCCATGTCATCAGTTAATAACACATGTGGTATATCCACGTCAGATAAAAATTAATAAATAAATGACATGGCGGTTAATTTCAAGTTGTAACCTGACCTAGCCGGTCACATTACCTATATTAGAAAACATTAGCCGGTTTTTATACCCATATTGGTAATAAAATTAGTACGTTACCTAGATGTGTAAACGACGGAGTGTACATTACCAATATATGGACTTAACCCTTGATGAAATAGCAGAATATGATCAGCACTTGGTCATGCTTAGAAGTTACGAACATGTGTGAAAACGATGTTTCAAAAGGAAAGCATTCTGCTTATTGCCAGGTTTACATAGGATTGAGGTTGTACATCTGGATATTGATAGTTTGCAGCAGTATGTTCTTACTGTATTTCTTATTCTTAGTAAACAAATGCAATCATAAACTATAAAGCTATCTTTGATAGACAATGAAGATAGTCAATGTGGTTTAGTTTCGTGGATAAAAGTGTTGGATTTTATAAAAAACCTTTATCCATATTAACACATTAATAATCACGAGTACGTAAAGATCACGTATAAACAAGTAATTAACATAAACGATAAAGAATTGCGTACCTTTTAGCAATGGATAAATCACTTTTATCGAACCACCAATATAAACGAAAACCCAAAGATCAAACAATGATCTCTCTAAGAGTACGCACACAATACGATATAGCAAACAATTAAGTATGCTAGTACCAATAGAGATAAAGCTAACCAATATTTGTTTAAAACAAATAAACACTAAACTAACAATTTGAGTTGTTAGTTTAATCGCACAACCAAAACCAAAAACAAGAAATCGTTGATGCTTTGTTTTTATCTCATGGAATAGTTTAATAATGATGGTCATTATATATATACACATGATACGTCGGTAGTTCCAAACAATTAGGAATACATCAATTTTACGTCAAGATAACTATAGCATTATTTCTAATTTTGCTTTTATTTGTTTTTATATATAAATCTTTGTAATTAACTTATAAATATCGTTTATAAAATTACGTTATGTAACTAATTAATTAACGTTCGTAATTGCTTATCACTAATTAATATATTACGCATAATATATTAATGTATAATTGTTTTACGTATTAACGCGTGCGTCTCCTTAGGCTCGGGACGAATTCCGGACATATATTATTTACTTGTACATATTCCTACAACTCCCACTTGGACATGTACAATAATATAATATAATAACATTGGTTAGCGTCTAGCAGCGGCTCTAGGAAACTCTCAAGTGTAGTTTTCCATAAAATACATTTAAATGACTTAAAACATTTACAATCCCTTTGTTTCTCAAATGCCATGTTAATAATGGATATGGATCAAAGTCGTTCCATTTTAACTATTCTGTTTCTCGTATTACACAATTAATATAGATTACCAATCTAATCGAGAAAAATCTAGATTACCATTGGGTATGGCCATACAAACATCTAATTAATTAACGAGGGGCCCAGTAGCATTATTCTTCAATCCTAGTTGAATGAACAAATTCTATCTTGACTACACGTGCCTCTTACATGCTTCAAGATACAAATGATTATAGTCTTTATTACTACCTTATTCAGGATAGCGTTAGAACTATAGCAAAAAGTACCATCCACATGTATAAGACCTTCTTGCATCTCACGTCAAAGGATTTAGTAATGTAAATCATTTACAAGTTTCACTTAAAGACGCCGATCCATAAAGTGATTGACTTGTTAGTAGGAGATGTCCGATATACAACTTTTGGATATCGTATGAGTTGGTGAACCGTTCTTACATATTCTACGAATATTACCATCTCTCATATATGTCTTAATTCAATTATATTCCCATATATTAAATCGACATAGACAATTTAGAATAACATATTATTCAAGGATTTAAACATGCAAAAATAAGACCAATAAATATTAAAGAAAACGAATATATCCAATACTTCAATTCACAAAATAAATATTGTTTAACAATATCCTTTATCCAAATACTAAAAGATCAATGCATGATAACCTTAGTTGAAAAATCATGCCTCAAGATATGACGATCATACTTGTTGTCAAGCCATATATTTCATGAAACTTTACTAGGTTTGATCTTTGGAATTTTGAGAATACTTATTTCAAATTCACAATTGTGAAAATCTCTGAACATATATAATGATTGTTATTATGTACGTTTCTACATATGAACACACAACAAAATGGGAGTATTGTTGTTGTACATCCTATAAGGTGTGTGAGTCCAACAAAACACCTTATTGAAAACAATCTTCTTTAATAGCTTCTTAAACTATAAAGTATTCTTTATTCTTTTAATATGTATCGCAACATTGTGCTCAATTGAACATAACTAGTCTACATGATTTTTATCAAAGATAGAATCGTACCATTACTTACTAGTATTGAGTTTCATCTCAATCAAACTATCATCCATGTCTAGAAACATCAATATGATATATTATAATCCATAAAATATAAATTATTACTATGATAATATTTGGTGTCTTTCTAAACTCTAAGTTATGATAATTACATCTTACTATCATATAGAATATTCATTACTTGGAACAATTCAAGTTAGTAATAATCATTCTATCCCAAATAAATCTTATCATAACATTTGTACTAATCATCTAGATGATTTTCTATTTCAGCAATCGTTGTTGTCAAATCTTCTTGTACTTATACAAGTTTACAATTATCCATACACACAATATGATTTACATGATGAATCCCTTAAGTTTTCATATTATGTCAACTCTCATCAAATGAGATATATTCATTGAGATTTTCTAAATGATATTTCATGTTGTGTTGGATTTCATTAACCACAAATGTTTATTACAATAAACATACATATCAAGGTAATACGTTTAGTTTCCAAATCCTTTCATATAAAAACTTATTCCAAGCTAAGTTTAACATCTTGCTTACATGGAATATTGCTTTCCATATGTTATACATCATATGTGATTTAAGAAATAAACATAATACTCCCACTAGCTTTTAGATGTACTCACAAGTTATCTTAGATCTAATTAAAAATCAAAACATGGATTTAATAATTAGACTTGAGATATTTTCCTTAGATGCATGCATTAATCCGTACATGGATTCTTGCATTATGTACACTTCATAAAGATTATTTTAATTTATAAAATCTTTAGTTACAATCGTCCTCGCTAATGCAATCATACAAAAAGAGTTGAAATATTACGTTGTCATATTTATCATTATAAAACTATCATGACAATAAATCAGCTTTATTAATGCATGTAGAACTTTTCTATCACAAATTATATATGTTTAGCAGGGTCACCATGATCCTCTAACATACATTCCTTAGTATTGACATATCAATATATCATTCAAGTTCTAAAGACATCCTTGCGGATCTATGAATGTGAGTTCAATCATCACGATGTTCAACACTTAATGTTCACCATCATTATTACATTCGCTAGTATATTTAGAAGGTTGTGTATTTTGTTATTTATCTCTTAAAGATCTACGAGTCCTCCCACTTGCTTTTAGTAATCATAGACTATTCTTCAAATACTTAGCATGTTGGGCAACAACAAATTGTTATCTTTTGGACAAGTCACAAAATACCTTGATAGTTCTTGACAACTTCAGAACTTCAATTTTAAAGACTTAATGTGATTCATCACATTTCATAGCTTGATGGTGTCTTAGTTTCCTTCTAGGTCGGAGTAATATTTAAGTATATACTTTGTATACTCAATTTCCAAATCTTGACAACTTTTGGAGGTAAAGTATTTCAAGTTATCAACATCAAATAATTCTAAATAATTTGATTCATCACTCAAGACATTCTATGAGTATTTGAAATTGTGAGACAAATATCACAATTCCTAAATAACTTAAGACTCCTTAGGTTAAATACTTATCAATTGTGTCAAAAAAAAAATTGAAATTATATAATATATAAAACCTAGTGCATGCTCTAATGTATACATTTTTAAATAGTTCAATAACTCAATATACATTATTTATCCTTTGAATAATTCAAAGACTTCATGTTCATTAACAAGAAGATATAACAAGTAAACTATTTACATTATGTTTATAAGTCTTTTAATAATTTAAAGACTATATGCTTATGCTTTACAAGAGACATAAACATTCATAAAGTATCTATGAATAACTTCAATTGTTATTTCAAGTTATGCTTACGTCATTTATATTATTGTGCATTCCAAGAAATATTTCGATAAATATAAACAAATTAGTTGAAGTAGCTTGTTATTCATATCATGACATTTTCTAAACAAGACAACATACATTGAAAATTAAATGTATAAGTCTTAATAGAATATTAGATTCATATCTCACGGTCAAGAAACCATTGACATATTGTTATATGTTGTACCTTGCACACAATAAAGATTTCTCCCACTTGTGCATGACACAACATCATGTACGCATATAAACAACCACGTAACGTAGTAGTTTATGTGAACAATATGATAATGTCGTGTATATTTGAATAACTAGTAGAATGTCAACCATATAGTTTATAAGAAATTCTGCATAATTATTATATGAAAAATACTTCAAAAGTGATAATCATATAAAATAGGATGCACTTATCCTTATAACTATGGTTCTTCATATTCTGAAAGTAAGTTATTATTTCAAGTCAAACTAGAAATAATATAGATTACTATGAAGGTAAACAAGCTTGTAGCTCCCATTGAATTAGACAACATTACATTAATGTATTTCGCAACGCTCCCACTAGATTTGACAACATTACAAATGTTACTTCACCAGTAAATAGCAGATAGCGATTTATTTACTTCCCTACTCACTTTAAATGCCCATAAGTAACAATTACTTATGTATTATAGAGAGTGTATGAATTTCTACCATGTAGATGAGAGACTATCTATCATACTTTCATTAACTTGAAATCTGGCATGCAATTTCCTCCATATAAGGCCTACCATTCAATAAGGGTATTTAGTGCCTACCTTGGTTTAAAAACATAATAACTAGGATAAATAAAGCTAGTTATTATAATCACAATAAACAAATAAAACACTTATTTTGTTATATCGATTATAGCCTTAAGGGGATCGACACGTAAAGAACAAAAGAAGTATTGCTTGCCTAGAGATTGCTAAGAGACTTATTAGTTAGAAAGATTCTCAAAAACTCAAAAAGACTAATGAGATCTACTTGAAACAATAAGTTGTGGAAATCTAGTTAACCATTTAAGTTCACTTAAAGATTGATAATTACATTAATCCAATCATACCTATTAATAGCTTTTCCTTGCACCGAAAAAGGATAGGCATATGTCTCTTTCTTTCTTACAAGAAAATGAGACTTTGTTTGTCAAACAAGCATTGGTTTATGGAACTTTGTTGCAATAGAATCACAAAATTTAATTTTAGTATTTTCGATAATATTATCTTTATAGAAAATTAAATACCCATGTTCATAAATAAACAATTAATTTTCTAAAAGCTAGAATCCACCAAGACATACCGCCACCGCATCAGTTGATCTGCTAGTGATGATGATATTCAAGGGGTAATTGACGTTCAATAATTGCATCCAATACAACTTCTAGAATTATGGGACTCAACTTTATATACATCACGTGTGACAATTCAAAAGTGAAAAAGCAAACATGTTTATCCCATCTATTGCCACGAGTTAAGGTCTCACCTATCTTAACTTGCTTAAGTCGTCCAACCAAAAACCGTGATTATATAGCACCGACGTCTCACAATCAAGTGTATTATATCACCTTGGGTTACAAATCACCACAGTCTA
Source organism: Glebionis coronaria (assembly GCA_025667525.1). NCBI lineage: Eukaryota > Viridiplantae > Streptophyta > Magnoliopsida > Asterales > Asteraceae > Glebionis > Glebionis coronaria. The sequence goes on from CM046874.1 coordinate 646,998,605, forward strand.
ACGTATGATGAAAGAGTAAGTGCAAGTGCTTTTACGAGTTGGATGGCAAATAAATTTATTTCAAAGGGTATAAATTATTGACAATTCAAAACATGTACAAAGAAGCATGCAACATCTTTATATCATGATAATTTAACAAATTTACTCAATTCGTTAATTATAGACATCACTTATTTAACTCACAGTTCAATTGTATAAATAGTGATATCATAAAAAAATTGACGATTCAACATGTATTATATTTAAAGAAGTTTAATTTTATCACGGGAAAGGATTAAAGAATGATTAAAATCATTCAAACCCTAGACCATTCGCGGCTTCCTAAATAGTATGCAAGATAAGGAGACTACAAGTAGTCAAGTATTATAGGGAAATGATATCTACAAGACCGAAGTCTTGATGAGTCTTCCCGAACCTTATTCTTGCAACTAGATAGTACTTTTGCAAATTACGTCATTAATAAAATTTTACTAATTTAAAGTAGAAAACAAATTATAAACTTGATTCTTGCTAACCACGGCGTGAGTTAGATTTAAAACCATGTAAAGGTGACTCATTTGTTGCCACATATGATCGTGCAAGAAAAAGATTATAATAAATCAAATTTCATATTGTTTTAGTCCGGTTTATTTTTATTTTTCAAAAAACCCTTTGCTTGAACCATGATATATAACAATTATAATCAAAAGCAAAACAAATAAACATTAACATAAAACATATATCCAATTAACAATTAATCACATACTTCATGCATACCACACATCAATCATGACTTCAATTAAAACAATTAATAAAGAACACATGATCCATGGTAAACTTGCATGATTCTCATGGATCGAACCATACTTTAACAATTAACAACGTGATAAATAACTACTAATTAACAATTAACAATATATTTATCAACAAAAATTGCATACAACTTAGGGTTTGTCTAATTAATTATATTAACCCTAATTAGGGTTTATGAAAACCTAATCATCAAATAAAATAATTCAAACGCCATCATAGTAAGTTTACACAATTTTATCTCTTTCGTTATTTTTTAATGTAATTAAAAGCTATACGAACGGCTCGTGATGCCACTGTTGGAATTTATAAAAAAAACCTTTATCCATATTAACACATTAATAATCACGAGTACGCAGCGGAATATAAGATCACGTATAAACAAGTAATTAACATAAACGATAAAGAATTGCGTACCTTTTAGCAATGGATAAATCACTTTTATCGAACCACCAATATAAACGAAAACCAAAAGATCAAACAATGATCACTCTAAGAGTACGCACACAATACGATATAGCAAACAATTAAGTATGCTAATACCAATAGAGATAAAGCTAACCAATATTTGTTTAAAACAAAAAAAACACTAAACTAACAATTTGAGTTGTTAGTTTAATCGCACAACCAAAACCAAAAACAAGAAATCGTTGATGCTTTGTTTTTATCTCATGGAATAATTTAATAATTATGGTCATTATATATATACACATGATACGTCGGTAGTTTCAAACAATTAGGAATACATCAATTTTACGTCAAGATAACTATAGCATTATTTCTAATTTTGCTTTTATTTGTTTTTATATATAAATCTTTGTAGTTAACTTTTAACTATCGTTTATAAAATTCCGTTAAGTAACTAATTAATTAACGTTCGTAATTGCTTATCACTAATTAATATATTACGCATAATATATTAATGTATAATTGTTTTACGTATTAACGCGTGCGTCTCCTTAGGCTCGGGATAAATTCCGGACATATATTATTTACGTGTACATATTCCTACAAAAAGTTGACCATGTCATGGTATCACTAGTTCGAGGGATCATTGTTCTCCTATTAATTTTCATTCTTGACCTTGACATATCACATGACGACAGTATGAAGTTCATTCTGTCACGTGTTACAGTGGTGGTGGCACATCGCAATCTGAAATTTGGGGAACTGATGTTCGTAAAAATCAGGTTTTGATTTCAAGGTTAACGTTTCCAGTAGTCTAATTAACATGTAATCAAATATGGATTACTTCATGTCTGCAGCTATGAGTGTTCTGTAAAATGGAGGAAACATATGTTAGGCAATGACATTCATCAGTTAGTGGTATAATCACAACATGGATTAGCGATGAAAAGTGGACTTAATAATATGGACACCTTATCTTTCCACAGCGCTTCATGTTTCTTACATTAGAATGGAAAAACAGAACAAACAGAGTCCCATTCTCAAAGATAAGTTTGCAATAGTCACATATTATTGGATCTATTAATTAACTGTGATGCAGAAATGGAGAATACCAGACTAAATGTATGTCCAATTCCTTATAAATGTATGCAGAAATAGTGAGTCAGTATCAGTCCGAATGTCAGATTCTATGATGTAAATGTATGTTAAAGTCTAGTCTTTCTCAGTTATACATAGATAAGACTTTTGACGTAGACGAAACTTACTTGCCCGCAATCTAAGTGGCCTACTAATAAATCTGTCCCAACTTACAAATGCAGATAAACAAATTCGAATATAAAGCAATTCAGTCATTACTGATCCTTATCAACGAGATGAATCCTGTACTGTTTTCAAGAACCCCTTTGTCCTCAAAACCTCATCAATTCCATTACTATTTTCAACATTATCTTTACCCCAATCCCTTTTCGTTTTCACCTTTATTTTAACTACCGGCCTTCGTCGGTGTGGTTCAGTTATCATCACATCTTTCATCACCTCTTCTCGATCTAGTTTTCTTTTCGTTACTTTCGACCCATTCATCAACCACGCGTCTCCACTCGTTAATAAGAAACCTTGAAACCCTAGAAACATCTTTAGAACCATGTTTTATAAAAACACCCAACAGATTCTCCAATCATCGTTTCCTTCAGAACTTTAATCGATAACACCATTCGTCAAGAAAAGGTTTGATCCTAAGAACCTCGTTAACTAATTCTTTTTCATCTTTTGACTCGTTCGTTGACTGGTTTAACATGTTATGCTTTTGGGGGAAGACGACCGTGTTTGGGGAGTTCATAATGCTCGATTACTTGTATCTTTCGCTTCTGCTTCATGTTTTCCAATTCTTTATACCTTTCTTGAAGCCTCTTCTTTGTTGACTCCATTTTTTCTTTACTGGTGTTGCTTAAACCCTTGCATCACTTGTTGCTGCATCAGAATCAATCGGCCTACTACGCTGACCATGAGTGACTAAAGTCTTCTGATCACTTGTTGTTGAATCAGAATCAGTCGGTTGACAATGCTGGTCACGAGTGACTAAACCCTTATGATTCTTCGCTTGTTCTGAAATTCTCCATTCGTCTGCCATATCTTTCCATGCTTTGATGAGCGTTCTTGCAAGCTGGCTAATATCTTTAGAAGCATGTTTTTTAAACGAATTAACTGTTTGTCCTATCCCGGTGTCGATTCTTCTCCTGTACTGTTTTCAAGAACCCCTTAGATCCTCAAAACCTCATCAATTCCATTACTATTTTCAACATTATCTTTACCCCAATCACTTTTCTTTTTCACCTTTATTTTAACTACCGGCCTTCGTTGTTGTGGTTCAGTTATCATCACATCTTTCATCACCTCTTCTCGATAGTCAGCTTTCCTTGCGTTACTTTCTACCCATTCGTCAACCACACGTCTCCACTCGTCTCCACTCGTCAATAACAAACCTTGAAACCCTAGAAACATCTTTAGAAGCATGTTATAGAAAAACACCAACAGATTCTCCAATCATCGTTTCCTTGAGAACTTTAACCAATAAAACCATTCGTTCTAGCTTTCTCAACGACTCCGCTACCCATGATGCACATTCGCCATCTCCGACTTTTTCATCAAGAAAAGCTTTGATCCTAAGAACCTTGTTAACTAATTTTTTTTTCCTCACATGACATAACAATCTGATCGATCAACTCTCGCCAATTATCTATCAGTACAATATATTCAACTTGATTGTTTCCTTAGTGTGATTATGATTATGTAACACCGATAATCAAGAACTTTGAATTGTATGAAGCTAAGTTGTTTGTTTCGTTAGCTGCTTTGTGCGGTTCCATACGAGACCATTGTAATTTATTTTTTGTTTGGTTAAGTGGGTTTAGCCTTTTGATTAACGCATGAAACCATTGTAAATTTTACATGCTAGCAAATTAACACATGAAACTAATTACTTGGCAGCAGAACTACAAAGTGCAATTGAACACTTTTGACAAAAACACAATTTACCACTAACAAGATTTGTACAAAAGGATGAACAAAATTAACTCTTAGATTGATATTTATAAAGTTTTACAAAAAAGGAATCAATCAGCGACGACGTGCATAAGAGCGTTTTCCGACTGGATCCTTTGGGGGGAGAATACCATGTTTGCTGAGTTCACGAACCTCCAATACTTGTACTCTTCTCTTATTCTTCCTAAACTCTTCTTGTGTATAATTCTCTTGCAGTTTTCGCTTCGTCGCATCAAGTTTCTTGTTGTAATTACTGCTTGAATCCTTTCGATTGAGACCCTTTTGATCCGTTGCCTTTTCTGAATCAGTTTGCAACTTCATATTCCTATTCAGTTCCCTTGGTGTCTTTATAGCCTGAAGCAACACGGATCTAGAATCTGATTTTGATTCATCTTCACCCTTACGCTCATTCACAAGACCTGTTGTCCTTGAAGCCTCGGCAACACCGTTATTATCTGGAACTGGACGACCCTTACTCTCCACATTAACTTGGGTCGTCTTTAACATTTGTCGCACTCTAATTCTTGTTTGCTCGGCACTCAGTAGTACTATTTTAAAGTCATTATTTCTGATCACTGGCTTGACATGGTTCTTATTTAACTGATCACCACATTCTTCCTGCTCATGAACCACAGCCGAATTCTTTCCATCCCAATATTCGTTCACCATACGCTTCCAATTTGTTATCATCAGATTAGCAGTCTGCTTGACGTCTTTCGACTCATGTTTCTTCAAAGAAGCAACAGTTTTCCCAATCCCTGTTACCTCCAGAATATTTATAGATAGCCTCATATCGCGAAGCTTGTTCAACAGGTCACAGACCAACGCTCCAGATGCGGCATGCATGAAAATTTTCTCAAGAAACTCTTTAATCCTCAAAACCTCGTCAACAACTCCATTATTATCTTGACTTGCACTAATTGGGTAAAGAGCCTCAGCAAGTTTGTCTCTTTTTTCTCGAAATTGGTCTGGATGGTCGATAGCAGCAACCTTGATCATATTTTTGATCATCTCGAATACATCCTGGTTAGTATTCTTTACACACTCGTCCATAATTGTAATGTGTTCTACGATTCAACAAGCTAAAAAGTTGATGAAACCTGCGACTGAAGTTAAGAAATCAAGAAAGGGACAGAGAAAACACGAAGTCGATCGATTGAAGGGTTTGTTTTTTTATGTTGTTATGGTAAGTTATGCGGTAATATATAAGGAAATATTTACGTGTGGTGTCAATAATCAACCACCGACTGGCCTATTAGGCTCATGACTTGTTACGAAAATGTAAGGCGGTTTGCAAATGGGCTATTATTAATAATCTAACACCGACTGGCCTATTAGGCCCAAGGGTTTCACTCGTCCGTCGTAACCGAAACACAATTCCTTAGAATCATCACGAGTATTTTTAGGCCCGTGATTTGGTAAAAATGGAGAGGCGGTTTGCAAATCGACTGGCCTATTAGGCCCATGATTTGGTAAAAATGTACGACACTAATGTTTGAGATTACTTATTAAAAAAAGATTTATTATTTTAAAAATAAATAATCAAATAATCATTTTATTGAAAATAAATAATCAGATAATCATTATTTTGAAAACGTAATTCTAGAAAATAGTGTTTGGATTTCATTATATTATTTGAAATCGCAATAATCCGATAATCAGTTTTTTAAGTGTTTGGCAAATTTCGGTATTTAATTATTTGATAAGTAAAATAATTAAAATGAACTCATCTTAACTTTTCTCCATTTTGAAAATGAAATAATTACCTCCCCACTTACTTTTTTAAAATCCATTTTGATACCTTCTACACGCAAATAATCACTTTTTTCCTTTTATTATCCCCCGACACTAATTTAAGCTTATCTCCATCTTGAAAATGAAATGAATAGATATTCTAGTTCCAAAGGCAATCCCAAACACACCCTAAATGAGAATTTCTTAAAATGTCTTATGCAACCTATGCTATTATGCAACTTATACGACTTGTCCAAAAATCTGAAAATTGTATTTCATTCTCTATGACAAATGTCAGAGAATAGTACATTTGTGTAAGAATGTGTAAAAAGTTGTCTTTATGCAATTTCGTTGTATTTTCTATGCGACTTGTATTAAAAAATACTTTAAAAAAAGAATAACTAAAAAATTCTTTTAATTTATCTAAAAATGTCCTATGTTATATGTGCTATTATGCAACTTATTCAACTTATACGACTTGTCCAAAAATCTGAAAATTGTACTTTATTCTCTATGACAAAAGTAAGCAAATATTACATTTGTGTAAGAGTGTGTAAAAGTTGTCTTTATACAAATTTTTTGTATTTTTTATGCGACTTGTATTAAAAATAAACAAAAAAACTCTTTTGATTTATTTAATTTTATTTTTATTTTTATGCAACTTGTACCTTTTTTATACAAAGATTTGACATTTGTGTATGATTTATTTTGACAAAAGCTAGGCTCACTTTTATGCGACTTGTACAAATATAAATATAATTAAAAGTAGTATAAATAAATGTGCAAAATTAGGTGTGTGTAAAAGCTTATTTATACAACTTTTATTTAATTTTCATACGACTTGTACTTTTAATAATTTTAAAAAGAATAATAGTATCTTATAAAAAAAGTTTTAATACTTTTAATAAGATTAAAAAAATTATTTATAAAATGTAAAAATAATTTTATAGCAAAAATAAAATTTTATATAGTATTTTTATTTTAAATACTTAAAAAAATATTTATATTTTAGAAAAATAATTATTTTTATAAAAATTAACTTTTTATACATGTAACTATTTTTTAATAAAAAATAATTTTTATAAAAATAAAATTTTTATAAAAAAAATATTTCTTATAAAAATTTATTTTTAGAAAAATATTTTTTTTAAATAAATCTTATACAAAAAAATTTTATTTTTTATAAAGAATAAGTTTTTATAAAAAATAATTTTGATAAAAAGTAATTTTTATAAAATATAATTTTTTTATAAAAACTATTTTTATAAAAATAATTATTTTTATATAAAATATTATTTAGAAAAATAAAATTTTTATAAAAAAATATTTCTTATAAAAACTATATTTTTATAAAAAATAATTTTATGTACAAAATTATTTATAAATATTAAAAGTACAAGTCGCATTAATATTAAACAAAAGTTGCATAAAACAATCTTTTACACATACATACTTTTGCACATTTATTAATAGTACCTTTTGTTATATTTATATTTGTACAAGTCGCATAAAAGTACACCTAGATTTTGTCAAACGGAATATAACACAAAAATAAAAATAAATAAATAAATAAGATTTTATCTATTTATCTTTTAATAAAAAGTATTTTTAATACAAGTCGCACAAAAAATACAACGAAGTTGCATAAAAACAAGTTATTACACAAATGTACTATTCTTTAACATGTGTCATAGAGAATAAAGTGTAACTTTTAGATTTTTGGACAAGTCTAATAAGTTGCATAAGACATTTAGAGAAATTCTCATTAGGTGGGTGCAAAAAGAGAAAAAGAGTAACATCGTGGGGCATTTCAAAAATTTTCACTTGCATTTATTTAGAATCGAACCGGTAAAACCAATCATATTTTTTTAGAATCAAATCAAAAATTTCAAAATTGAACTGAATCAAATTAGACATTCGGTTTCCATTTGAATATAGTTTTGGCAAAACGTAAACCAAATTGAACCGAAAATCAAACCAATATATATATATATATATATAAATATAAATATATATATATATATCTTTACATTATATATAAGAGGAGGGATTTGCCACGTCATCTATTATGGCACTAATCCACGTCAGCATGGGCTTAAAACTCATGGGCTCAAATCTGACGATCATTCACAATAACCCTAAAACCTATCCTATCTAAAACCTGTGATTCAAATTTACTTATTCGATTTATGAAAAAACCCTAAGTTGTCAAAATCAGATGTTGCAAGTTGGAAGGAGAGGGATATTGAACTTTTAGCTCAGGTTACATTAATGGTCTATTTTCTCATCTTTCAGAGGTACACTCTGTAGTTAAGCGTTTACATTTAGTTACCTTTTCATTGGTTTAAATGTGATTGTTGCTGATTATCTAAGTTGTAATTCAATAGAGAAATAAAATTGCTATTCGCCATTATAATACTCTTATGCTATGTCATTCTTGAAAACAGTCTATGAATGTTGGTTTTTTTTATTATTCTTAAAAATGTTAATACTTGCTTCTTTAATAGGCACAATCTTGTGAAATCGCAAACTGATGAACGTGAATGAGCAAATGAAGTCACATGACACAATTCCTTCGGTTCAACAAGTTAATATGTGTAGCAAAGATGTGTTGATGGAGGTAATAATATATTTTTCCTAAATAGCCAGCCCAGTGGGTGGCCTCAATATATATTCTATATAGATATATAGGATGTTTAATGTATACTCAGATAGATGGATAATCACTAATGTCTCGGGAGGCAAGCTATTAATGATAGCATATAAGCGTTCCTAAAGAATTAGTCTTGCAAGCAGGTACGTACTTGCTTTCTTTATGCATTGTTTAAAGACCAGTAAGTAGAGAATCATACAATATGGAAAATGGTGCGTCTAACATGGTATCTTAATTTTAGCATCGCTGGGCTAACGGATTTCTAATGTTCAGAAGACGCGGCGCAGGACAAAACGTCTCAAACATATATATGGTGGTTGCTACTGTAGTTGAGAAGCGAACGATATCAGTGGAACCTACTTCACAGAATATAGGTGCAAAACTTTATTCCTATAACTCGTGCACACTTTGGCACCTTTTGGTCTTTTTGAAAAATGGAAATTTTGCTCCTTTTCAGGTAACTAAGAGAGTGACTGAAACCTATGCATTCATGCATTTAACCAACACCTCTTAATACTGTGATAAATTTTGAAAAGGCGGCAAAGGCAATGCATAAGAACTTGAACTGGTGGAAGCTACCAACTTGAAGCGTAGTTCAGCCTGACTCCATCAATGGATAACACCCTCAAGCTTGATTCTTTAGTTGTTTTGGACATATATATGCTGCATTTGCCAAACGAGCAAATGATAAAAAATTACATATGATTTGAGGTGGAAATTCCAACGCCGTTATAAATGTGTTGGATTTGGCTATACAAGTGTTTTTTACTTCGCCTTACATCTTGATTGCCTTTAATTTAGACTCGCATTCTGAAAGTGTGTTTTATTGTGATTTTAGGGATCGATCAAGAGCAGTCACAGAGATGAAACCGTGAAAAGGCTATGCACATGCTACAGTTTTTGCATTGTCAGTTTGCAGACCTTCCACTTTGTTTAGCTGACTGTGGAGTGCTTCATCGCAATGAAGTCAGTGGTGCATTGACCGGTTTGACATGTGTTCGAAGATTTCAGCAGGTACACAATATTTTTATTAAGGTCTTTACTTTTGTGTAGCATACTTTTAGATCTCTGTTTGAAGATATGCACTTGTGTCAAGGTCTGTATGCTTGCTGGTTGCGTAACATGCTAAAACAAATCCAGGTTTAGGTTGCATTGGATTCGACTCTTTTGACCGGCAAACATAAATGCATTCTTTTCTTTAAATGAACACAGCTTTACCGAATGATCCAAGTTCTAAATAAATTGGTGGTTGTTCGTTACCAGCAGTTGTGCAGTCTAGAAGACTTATAACTGTGAACACTTTTGACTGTGATTTATTTAGATATATCATGACACTAGCAAGTAGTCTTTAAGACTTACTTTTAGCTGCCCCAATCATATAAGACTTGGTCCTACTCACTTAAGTCAGTACTCATCGAACTACAATCTGAAGCAGAGTTCAATCATACCTCATTAAGTCATTTTTTTTACAACTGGATTAGCCTATTCCTATTGTTTGCATTGTTGATCGTGTGTTGTGACCGTATTATTGCAAGTCAAGTTCCATTCATTCTGTATATATCTTATCAGCTATTTTTAATACATATATATATATATTTTGTTTAGATTGTTGGAGTTCAATCTTAATTTATACAGTATCTTTTATCTACTTCAGGGTTTATTATCGCGACTCTCAAATTTGTTGAGAAATAACACGAGTACTGGTGGCAAAATAGGCGGGCGGGCGGGCACGGGGGCGGGCTAAACGGGCAACGGGCGGCGGGCTAAACGGGCACGGACGAAACGGGCGGGCAAAACGGGATGGCGAAACGGACCTACTCCCTAAACCATAAACCAATAACCAATATACAATAAAGCAAGACTTTGATGTGATTTAGACAAAAGTCCTGCTGCGATACGTTTCAAGTTCATGAGGAGTACAATCACTAATATGACCTTCGGTCTGAATCAATGAATCTTTTAGGAATAAGGTAGTAGAACGTGCCTCTTCAACTTGCTATATACAATTAGTTATGCATCAAATAATAATTAATTACTTTTATTTTATATCATACGAAGTAATTGGTATCAATTGTCCGCACCTTCTTTTGTAGTTACCGGTGTATATTCACCATCGACTCATGCTAATATATTACTTTAGTTGATCTAAACAATGCCATTTTAGAGTAATGGTGACTTGTCAACCCTCTCTTTCTACCAACAGGAAGTGAAGGCAACTATCTGACACCAATTTTACATATTGGAGACCTGTTATTCCTTCTGTTCAGTGCTATCCTCCGAACCCTTATTTTGTGTTGAACTCATTTTCTAAACTTCTGCTCATTTTATGTATCTGTTAAGTTTCACTTTTCACTCTTCGGTTTTTCCTACATGCCTTAGGGATCTTGATCATATTAAGGTTACCCATTTTATCCGTCTCTTTTCCTCCCTCTCTGGTTATCTATACAAACTTGCATGTTTTAGGGGGCGTTTGGATTTACGTTTAGTGATTATCATAATTAAAAATAAGAATCAAATATTAAAATGCTATAACTTTTAACACGAGCCATACTTACAGGATGGTGATGATCAAAGTTTGTTGATGCAAACCTAGAATCAGAGACGAACCTATGCATTGGCTACCCAATGACCGAACTTTTAGCTGGAAATGTATGTTTGTTTGTATCGTTATATGTTTATAGTTTTATTGGAAATAATTATTGGTCATAAATTAATCAAACCACTATGTTGACTTTGTTTCCTACAATCAGCTGGAATCAAGAGTACTTCGCCCAGACGGGCATGACAGAATGCAATACCCGATTGTAACGATTGTAACAGGTAATATCTAACCTTATTTGCCTTTACGAAAATACCAATGCTTTATTATAATTCATCTCTTAGATACAATTGCACATATACCTGGGTATTTCACCTTAAATTTGTCACCCTATATTGTATCGTCTGTTGATAATTAAATATTACTCTGATATTTTTCATAATTTTTTTTTCATTAAGCAAAATACGTTTTTAACAAATATATATACATATATTATGCAAGATATGTTATTTTTTCCCTTTATAGGCTGAACTTGATGTGAGAATACTGGATACCAAAAACCATCTTGCAAAACATACTAACTTCCTATTCACAAACATGTAACAGGTACAAGAAAAGGCAACATCTAAATCCACCATTTGAAATATGCAAAGAAAGGTCCAAAGACCGAGACAAGAAAAAGACTGGAAACAGGTTAATAATGCTCTCAAAAAGACGAGGTAATTTTGCAGCATCGAGAGCCATTGACAAGTGAAACCCCAAATTTGGATTGTGCTCCAAGCTCGCAGCCAAAATACTTAGTAGTGTACGTAAGAAGCTGACCTAGCCAAAACTTTGGAAACATCTACGATGTTGATAGTGTTCGTTTTGATGCCATTACGGTCCTAAATCTTAGTGATCATCTTTGGCATCTTATACCTGTAGAAGGTATCATCATTGTTGCTCACTCCAATGTTTTGCCACGAGCTGATTGGTTTAGTAAATTAAATATCAGATCAACAGAATAATAGGCGTTGAATTAAAAAAAATATTTGAACTAAAAGAACGCTCAGTGAGACTGAAGGTTGTTGCAAATTGCAACCAGAGAAATCAGTATGTTCCTGAAATGGCGCTTGATGCATACAAAATTTTTCGAGTCCTTAAATATAGGACGATACTCGCCCAGTAAACCGATACACCCTAGGTGGGTAATGGGATGAACAGATCAAGGACTTCCTTAAGTGAATTGATAAAGTGTTCAGATACGGGCTTCTAATTTATAAAAAGATTTTGAAATCTTTGAGGTTTTTAAATTACAATTAGTTGGAGTGTACCTGCACTGAATTATATCTTTATCAACATTTTCATTTGTATTTCCTTATGTGCAGACAAGAAGTTCTAAGGGATGAGTGACCTGAATCGTGAGAATTTTATGTATCAAGCTGTGAAAGGTTACAATTCTCTTCATTCTTCACACCTTTTGTTCTTGGTGATTTTTGTTTGTTTGCCGGGTGTTTGTACAATTGTTGATCGATGTTGTTAACAAATTGGTGTGGCGACTTGCTAACAACTGTTGGAAATACGTTTTTACGTATTTATGAAGGATCGGTCGCTCCAACGATATATTATTGTATTAGGCTCGTGATCCAGTTTGTAGTAAATATAGTCCATATAGCCCACATGTAGGGTGGGCTATATATACCCCTCCTAGCATGTTAGGAGGGGTGGTTATTCTCATTTTTCATCTTTTCATTTAAGTCTTTCTCTCTCTACTTTTCTTTTCTCTCATCTTTCTCTCTCTACACCCTCATCTCCTTTTCATCTCTTTTATATTTATCAATCATCTACCCATCTAATCAATAAAATCCATCATGTAGCATAGGCCAAGATTCAGTAGACCTTCAATTGGTATCAAGAGCTAAGGTTAGATTGGTTTATTCTTATTTTTAATTTTATTGATTTTGGTGGGTTTTGATTTAATCAAGCTTCAATCTTAAAAAAGTTTGTATTTTTATGCTTTAAATCATAATCAAATCTTTGATTTACTTATTTTAGATAAAAATCACAAATTTTTTATGCAAAAATAAAAAATCTTTATTTTCAAATCTTATCCTTTTAATTGATAATCAAAATTTTTAATTCTAATCCTTTTTATTCAAAAGTTTGTGTTTTTGTTTCTTTTTTAAGTTTATCTTTTTTTTGAAGTCACAAGTTTTCAACTCTCGAAAGGTTTTTTTTTTTTTTTTTTATTTTTTATTTTCGTCGAATGAACAGTATTCCGAATGAACAGTGTTTTCCGAATGAACAGTATTCCGAATGAACAGTGTTTCCGAATGAACAGTGTTTTTCGAATGAACAGTGTTTTTCGAATGAACAGTGATTCCGAATGAACAGTGTTTTCCGAATGAACAGTGTTTTCCGAATGAACAGTATTCCGAATGAACAGTGTTTCCGAATGAACAGTGTTTCCGAATGAACAGTGATTCCGAATGAACAGTGTTTTCCGAATGAACAGTGTTTTCCGAATGAACAGTGTTTCCGAATGAACAGTGTTTCCGGATGAACAGTATTCCGAATGAACAGTATTCCGAATGAACAGTATTCCGAATGAATAGTGTTTTCCGAATGAACAGTATTCCGAATGAACAGTGTTTTCCGAATGAACAGTATTCCGAATGAACAGTGTTTCCGAATGAACAGTGTTTTTCGAATGAACATTGTTTTTCGAATGAACAGTGATTCCGAATGAACAGCGTTTTCCGAATGAACAGTGTTTTCCGAATGAACAGTATTCCGAATGAACAGTGTTTCCGAATGAACAGTGATTCCGAATGAACAGTGTTTTCCGAATGAACAGTGTATTCCGAATGAACAGTATTCCGAATGAACAGTGTTTCCGAATGAACAGTGTTTCCGGATGAACAGTATTCCGAATGAACAGTATTCCGAATGAACAGTATTCCGAATGAACAGTGTTTTCCGAATGAACAGTATTCCGAATGAACAGTGTTTTCCGAATGAACAGTATTCCGAATGAACAGTGTTTCCGAATGAACAGTGTTTCCGAATGAACAGTGTTTTCGAATGAACAGTGATTCCGAATGAACAGTGTTTTTCGAATGAACAGTGATTCCGAATGAACAGTGTTTCCGAATGAACAGTGTTTTTCCGAATGAACAGTGTTTTTTTTTTTTTTTTTTTTTTTTTTTTTAATTTTTTTTTTTTCCCGAAGTTATTGATAGTCACGTGTAGTTCATATTTAGATAGGGTGTTGAAATGCTTTACGGGTACTGTTAGTGGAAGGATTCGGGTCATTTTTATTTTTTTGAACGAAAGTGTTTAAATGACAAAGCAATCTCTCGGTTTTACAAAGAGTTGAACTATAGACAAACTTAGAGGATTTCAAACATCGATTTATTTCACCAAACAAGGATCCAAGAATTTTTCATCGACTCTCAATGGATTCGTTGAATTCAAAATTTCAAGAGGGAGACTTGCATCAGATGCAAGACAGCGCTAGAGAAAGTGGGCTAACTTCATTTCGAATGCTTCAGTCTCATCTTGTCACTCTTTCATGGATTCAAGGAGGGAGCGAATTTGTGACAATCTTTGGTCAAGATCGTCATATATTCATCGACTCAATATTCACCACTTTGACCCAACTCGCCGAGCAACCCAACAATGAAAACTTCAATCACTTTGCATCGGCACTTGCATTTAAGACTCTTGTGACCCAACTCACGCCTTTTCTCCAATTTAATATCATCAAGTCTGAAAGTTCAGTGATTTGCCAGTCATTTCTTCGAGATACACATACCGAGCTTCGAGTTTTCCGTGATACAATATTGAAACTCATGACATCGGTCTCATCTTCGATTTATCAAATATCACGACTTCAGCAAGCGTATGATAATGGAGTACAAGAATCAATAACGCAGATGCAAGAGGAGAATGGTCATACGGTTGACAACTTGGAGCATAACGATGGCAAGAGCACGGAATCGGAAGGACAACATGATACCAGTGGCACGTCAGGGAATGTTCACGAGATCTCTCTTGATGACACCTTACCCGTTTATGACGAAGAGCCAGCAAACATGGTACAATGTAATGTTGTTTATGATGTATATGCTGATGACATGCCGCATATTGAGCATTCTGAACCTAATTATGACAAACATGGGATGGAAAAGAGTGATAGAAATACCACTTCTGATTCATCCGATGTAAGTCATAATGGGGGAGAAAGTGTTCAAAATGCTAAACATCATGATAATTGTCTTATAACTGCTTCTGATTCCAAGATTAGAGAGCTCGAAACGATTGTAGCTCAACAATCAAAAGATCTTGAGGATGCCAAACTAGAATTTTCTAAGAAAACGGACAAATTTGAAGCATACTTTGAAAAACTTGAAAAGTCTAACGTTGTTCTTGAAAGAAAATTGGATCAAAAAGTTTTAGATTCTAAAGCTGAAAAGGATAATCTTTTGAAACAAATTCAGTTACTAGAGTCTAAATTGGCATCCCAAGATGAATTGCTCAAAGAAAATGAAACGTTAAAAGCCCAAGTTCAGGAAAAGGTGTTTGCTATAGCTGCGTTGAAAAACGAGTTAAGGAAAAATAGAGGACCTAGTGTGGACACTAAGCTTGAAAAACCATCAATCTTGGGGAAACCGCCTACAAATCAGTTCGTCAGACAACCGATTGTCAGACAACCTACTGCATTTAGATCCGAGCGACCACAATCCTCGAGACCGCGGTTTGCCTCCCAAGTTGATTTGGGTCATATTTCTAGAACAGTCACTCCACCAACTAGGCCTAATGTGACTAAATCAGTTTTAGCAAGACCTCATCACATGATTGCCTCTAGTTTCTCTAAAAATACCAAGACCACGTCTAGAACTAGTTCAAATGACGTTTGCCATAAATCTGGCCTTGGGGAAGCTAAGCAAAAGACACATGCAAGAGATAGCAATGTCCAACCTAGTCAGATGCATTCTAGATTACCCAACACTGCTAACCGTAGCATGTCATCTCCTAGGAGCATCGATCAATCATCTAGGAATTACTCGGACATTAAATATGCTACTTGTAAAACATGTAGAAAATGTGTCTTTAGAGCCAATCATGATTCCTGTATCAAAAAATTGCTTAATGAGGTGAACTCCCGTGCTAGACTTAAATCCCAGTGGGTCGCTAAAATCAAACCCATTGGTAAAATGTGGCGCCCCACTGGTAGAACTTTCACTCTTGTAGGAAACGAGTGCCCTTTAACTAGGATAGTCTCTGATTCTACGAAGACTACTAGGGAGGAAATTGCAAAGGATGATACATCACTTAAGCCTGAACTTAAGATTTTCTATAAAAGGAAACGTTTGCCAACTAAGACAAGTGAATTATCCCCTCAGGCCACCTCTGACACAAGAAAAGAAAACCGTGAACCCCCACGTGCTTCTAAAATAGATATCTCTAACCCATGCAAAAGTATACAAACTCCTAATGAGAATGCAGGTACCAAAGTTGATGTTCCAAAAGAACGAAGCGGTCCAATCATTGTATACCGTTCAACTAAGGACACTCTCAGAGTTTGGTTGCTGAAGAAGCAGATATCAGAGAAACTAGTATCTCAGGGGATTCATGGTTAAAGCTTATGCAGGACTTACAGTCACATAACAGACTGTAACTCGATCTCAAAAGACAAGAAAGTTCATCCCGATGATGACTTATCCTAAAAACGAGAAATTCATTTTTCTCGGGCATGAGCTTATATAAAAAACATTCCAAGTTTTTAAGCTCATGCATTATGGCTCACAGTCAAATTACAGTCAGTGACCCGTTCTTCAAAGGCAGGAAAGTTTATCGCCGATGATAAACTTATCCTTACAACGAGAAATTAATTTTTCTCGGGCATGAGCTTATATCGAAAACATTCAAAGTTTTTAAGCTCATGCACAATGACTTATAGTTAAATGTCAGACTGTAACTCGAACTTAAAATAAAGGAAAGATTATCTTTTATGATAACTTATCCTCTTAACGAGAAATTCACCTTTCTCGGTCATGAGTTTGTATTAAAACATTCGAAGTTTTAAGCTCAGAAAGGAAAGTGTATCTTTTAAATAAGAGAACTTTTCCTCATAACGAGAAATTAACCTTTCTCGGTCATGAGCTTTCCGTTAAAACAGTCAAAGTTTTCAAGCTCATGAAAACGACTTCTAAGTAAATGTCAGCTTAGGACTCGTCCTTCAGATAAAAGGAAAGTTTATCGCCGATGGTAACTTATCCTTAACAACGGGAAGTTTACAACTTCTCGGACTTGAGCTCGCTTTTAAGATATTCAACATCTTAAGCTCAAGTAATTGGTTTTTCAAAACTTTGAACACAATTTTTCAAGAATTTCTCAAAAGGTTTTTCTAAATCTTTCAAAATTGTGTGTTCAAAAATGTTTTGATAAAAAGAGCATGTCTTCTGGAATCGATAATATTTACGAACCTAGAAATGTCATTCAACAATGACACGGGGTTGTAAATAAAGTTCGAGCAGAAGTTTAAAAGATTTAAAACATGCTCCATATGGTTTGCTATTATTTCCGATAGTAACCCGCTTTTCACTTTGAAGTCAAGCATTTCACCGGAAAGCTTTGACTTCAGAATCCAAAGTTATCAACTCCACAATCCAAAGTTCGTTGCAATTGATATCTACATACTCGACGATGCGACTACTCAAACGGTGACTACAGCTCTTTCAATAGAACACGGGTCAACAATTGAGGGGGAGCAATTGTCCAGCATTCAGAATCCTTGATGCCGAGAGTGCCAAGTTCACATATTGGTGTTAAGAAAACGATATCAATCATACACATGGAGTCAAGAGATAACTTCAGAAGTTACGAGGAAGACCAACATTCGTGAACAAGAACCATGTGCTTCTTTCATATGATGTTCTTCATCATTCAGGTCCAACCTCGTAAATTGCTAATATTGTGAATTCATTATCATATATGATCTTTGCACGTGATAAATACCTTACACTTGTGTTTAAAAGGTATTTAATATACGTTTCAAGTACACCCTCATTAATTTGAGGGGGAGCTTGTGTAATTCATGAAGATAATTAGATTTGCATTTTTCTTCCCAAATTTTCTTAAAATGCTATTAAATCAATTGATATTAAAAACATCGATTGGGTTAATATTTTTAATATGGGGGAGAAAATGTGATTTAATATGGGAAATGATTAATCACAAATGGTTTGACTTAACGTGTTAGCTCATCCCGACATGTGCGAAATGTTTTCGAATATCATGGCATATGTTAAGGGGGAGCAAAATGGATTTGCACTTCAAAATGGATTTCATGGTGACATACACTTACCCAAAACATCCCTATTCACGACGGTGAAGATTGTGGTGACATAAGGATGGTAGGATAGGTTAAAGTCCAATGATTTCTCTAGAACCGGAGGAATCTTCCCAAGGACATTCCATAGCTAGAAATAGTAGTCCTTAGGAAAGATGGAGAAAGATTGTGAATGTAGCTGAATGCCGACCAAGTACTTAAGTTAGCACTGGAACAATCACAACAAGGTGCTAGTTATGACGTATTGGTAAGCATTGAAGGGGTTGAAGAATGAAAAAGAATTGTAAAGATAAAGGGTGTAAAGAAAGAAGCCCTCCTTACAACTTAGGCAGAAACCGGGTCAATTCATATGCTATTGAGATCATTTATGATTCTCGATATTGAAGATAGACATCATGGACCCAGTGATGCAAGGCACAACCCATCCCAGCTAACTCAGATATCTCTCAAAAGATATTTGTTTTAATCACACGGAGACAACACATTATCTATTGGTTTATTCACTCCGAATAAATTGGTATTGAAAAGGTGGCACTCCTCTCCAGCCTCCGATCACTAAAATCCAAAATGCACGATCGAGTCTAGAGCCATTTGAGATCATCAAATATCTCATTAGGACACACTTTCATATTTCCTTGCTTCTTCACACACTGTGAAAAGTAAGAAAGATCTTAAGAGTCCTACGTAAAATCTTCATGATCTTGCCTGAACATCCGAGTAATACGAAAGTATTTACAATGAAGATGGAAATCCTTCTTGAGCGAATATCAAAAAGCTCATGGTAGGTGACTTGTGCGATTCTTTATGAATCAAACTTGTGATAACTGGAAAGCAACAGTGGTTTAATTCTTAAATGAATTTAAACACGTTCCAGGCCTCTACGCATTATCATATGATCTTGCCAGAACACTCAGAGTGACTCTTTATTGATCACAGTGACGAGTGGAAATCCTTCTAGTGTTAACATCAAACAGCACTTGGTAGGTAACTTGCAAGATTCTTTATGAATCAAGCTAGTGACAACTGGAAAGCAACGATGGTGCGATTCTTAATTGAACTTCACTTGTTCCAGGAACATGAATTGACGGCTTCAAATCATGCGGATAATATTATCCAAATGATTGACTCTTTACGTTCGCAGTCAGCTTTGGACGGTCGAGTAAAGAGAACGGGTTTACCCGCGAAATCTTGTCAAGGAGGTTCTTTATTGAAACTACCTGCCACAAGTACGATATTTAATATCGTCCAACGGTCTTCACCGACCGGAGGTAAAATGCTACCGAATTAGAATGAAATGTTCAAGGCCATTTCATCCGTGTATATGGTTTGTTGCTAACTGTCTTATGCAGCGTAACAAGAAGGTGGCATTACGGTGTATAATCCAGAAGAAGTCGTCACCACATGCTTGTACTACATACACTTAGTACTTCAACAAATTCAAGAAAGTCTGAAGGTCAAGTCTTCCGCTGTATCAAACTCTGAAGCTTTCAAGAATTTAAAGGTATAAGTATCTGGAACATGAAGTCACGAAGAGGCAAATTTCACAAGTGATGAATGCACAAGGTCAAGGCAAGGAAACATGCTCAAGACTAAAGTCAAAGATCACATCAAGCATATTCACAAGAACAAGATCGAAGACTCAAGCATAGATGCTAGGTTTAAGATTTTGTAAAATGGTGTGACCTCCCTTAGGGGGAGATTGTTGGAAATATGTTTTCCCAAAGAAAGTCTCGGTCACATCATTATTAGCATAGATCACGAGCTATAAAATATTTAGAACTTTGTAACTTGGAGCGACCTCCCTTAGGGGGAGATTGTTGGAAATACGTTTTTACGTATTTATGAAGGATCGGTCGCTCCAACGATATATTATTGTATTAGGCTCGTGATCCAGTTTGTAGTAAATATAGTCCATATAGCCCACATGTAGGGTGGGCTATATATACCCCTCCTAGCATGTTAGGAGGGGTGGTTATTCTCATTTTTCATCTTTTCATTTAAGTCTTTCTCTCTCTACTTTTCTTTTCTCTCATCTTTCTCTCTCTACACCCTCATCTCCTTTTCATCTCTTTTATATTTATCAATCATCTACCCATCTAATCAATAAAATCCATCATGTAGCATAGGCCAAGATTCAGTAGACCTTCAACAACCTGGAAACCATATGAACCTGTTGGACCCTATGGTTGGGCTAACTCCAGTTTTACCTAGAGGTGTCTTAAAGAAACATCTAATAGCTTTATGGCTTATTGTCGTTCACCTTTTGCCAATACATGTGTTGGTAAATTGTATTACAACTGTAACGATAAACTTTATCACTCTCAGTTGTATCTTAGCGAGAGAATCTCTTCCTGGACTCACGCTGACCAAGCAAGACCATCTGCAGCATGTCCACATTTGGGCACAACAACACCATCAGGGACAGACACCTACAAGCTTTGGTCAGGCTAATTATCGTCATATTCTCTGAGGTTTTGTAGATGTTGCTACTGATTTCAAAGCCGTAAGAAGCTTCTCTAATTTAGTACTTTTGATAATATCATAAAACATGCTATTATTAAAAGGATACATTGTTTAGTCAGTTTATAGTAATATCATGAACATGATCACTCAACTTAAACCGCACAATGCTTACTTTCTCTAATATACTTTGTTCATCATCATCATTCTCAAGATTGAAACTTTCTTGCTCATCTGATGATGAGACTTTAAAAGGAGCACCAACATTTAATACTCACAGGAAATGGTTTGAATTGATTTAGCGCGGCTAATGATATTGGGTTTATCGTAGGGAACGGTACTTTTGGTGTTTATATCAAGACTATATAAGTGAATTGCACCTGTTGTTATTACCTGATCCATCACATGTTAGTGGTCTGTTAAATTTTGACCATTCACTTTCGTTACTGTGTGATAACCAATGTCGCCTTTTGTGTTGCAGGATGATCATGAAAAATTATACTTAGCACATGAAGCAATACACCGCACATGTTGCAAGATGAATGACTCAAAATACTGAAAACATGGACCCAATTGTAAGCAATATAACAAATCTTAATTTGTATACTTTAAATAAAACTACAAATTTCTAAGTATGTGTTTTTTATTTTTATCGTGCACAATATAAAGGTCCCATAAAAAACTTACAAGGAAAAGAACATTTACTGTGTCATATTCATTTATTGATGAAAGATACAGTAAAAAAATTGAAGAATATGTTGCCGCTTCCAGGTATCAACTTGAGAATGACATAGTTTTGTACTTTGTTAAAATACAGTAAAGCTTCCGCGACAATATTGCCTAATACTGTAATATTTTATGACTACAGTTCAAGTTGGTTAAAGATTTTTTCTGAGTTGATACTTTTCTTTAATTATTAATTTAATAGTAATGATAGTATTTTACTACGACTTATATGATGCGACAAGAGAGTAACTAAACACTTTTTCGGGCTAATAGCAATGTTTTGAAACCCGAGTCTTGAATCAATCCGGTCGAGTCATCGGGTCACCGGTTCAACCGGTTGGACCACTGGGTCAACCCTGTTTTCATTTACAATATTACAAAATATATATATATATATAAATCATAAATATTTCATATATTTAGCCTAAAAACCATTTACTAATAAATATAACATGTACAAAAAATTTCGTTGCAAAACATATAATTAAATCGCAAAAAAGACACGAAAAAAATAAAAAAAACCGGAAAACATCAAAACCCCGCCAGGTCTAATGAACTGGGTCGACTTGGGTCGCTTCAAACCTGGCGGGTCACACCGAGTTTCTAAAATATAAGATCCGGGTCAATTGGACCTGTTTTTTCGACCGGAATCGGTTCAACCGGTTGAACCGGTCGAGTCGACCGGTTTTCAAAACATTGGCTATTGAATATGAGAACTAAACTTGCTGCTCAAGCCAAGGCCGCTCCTAGACATAAATGTCAATTTAGCCATAGTACGGATGCATGTGCTTTTTTGGGATCATGACTATGTTGTCTTGGGACATGGTGGTCTCTATAAAGGAGTTATGAAACATTTGAATTTAGTTTATAGGCGTGTTTATAGGTGTTATCAAGAATTGATATATTGTTGGATGAAAATTTTGTAATACTGCTGATAACTTTATTAGGAATGATGGTTACAAGGGTATGAATATTATGTGTTCACATGGGTGCTCTTTATATTATTTGAGGTTTTTTTTATAAATGATGATCACTGGAGTAGCCATATGGCTCACGTTAGTAACTTGTTTTTCTGTTTCATAATTATTGTCTATCGAAAAAAAACACGTAATTTAATAAAACATCAATTTTTTTCAGTTTTCGATCTCTTACTTTTTACACAATGACAATTTTACCTTTAACCAATTAATTTACAACTTCTTTATTGTTTGTAATAATATTTTTGAGGATCGATATGATAAACTTAACCTACATTTCTTATCTATTTTTGTAAGTGGACAATTAATTTATATATTTCTTTCTTATTATTTTATATTCTAATTTAGTTTTTATATATTTTTGTTTGTAATCAAGTATTACACAACATAAAAAGCATATTTAAAGTCAATGTTGAAGAAATAAAGATTCCGACATTTAACGTGGACACTTATTTTAAAACGAAAATAATAATAAGTTTCGTAAAAGGTACATCCCATTTACCCTCTCTGGATTAATGGTCCATTTTAGTATTAGTAATAGGTTCTTAGGTTTACTTAATGAATTAATTTTTATTGATCAACAACTTAATAAATTTTGGGTAATTCAATCTACATCAATAATAAATAACACTTCTTTTTTTATTAAGTAATCTTTTATTTTATATTTTATAGTGTTTCATGAGTTTGCCTTATTTATGCATATAGCTTTAATGATTTTGCCTTATATTATAGCATGGCAACTTAATTTGTGAAGTTTTATTTACAAGGGATTATGATAGGAATAACGTTTTAAAGATGGAATTTAAAGCACTAAAATTTCACAAAAGATTAGCTAACTTGAATTGGTACTATATGAGGAATGTTTAGATGTCTTCTTTTATTTCCTTTTCCATCTTTGGACTAACTTCAGTCACATGCATACTATGGAATAGAGCCCACTGAAAGTGAAAGCAATGTATGTTCACAATAAACTTTCTTATCAAAATTAGGTCCAAGTGATGTTACATCGTACTTACGGACAGATTGAGAAAGAAATTATAGTAAACGTGTCGCACATTGCTAATTGTCTGATAAACTAGAGGGAAACTAATACTATATGAGTATATGTTACACTATGAAATATTAACTTTATCAAGTAAATACACAGACATATAAAACCTATTTTATTTGTTAATAAGTTCTACAAATAACTTTGTATATATGTAACCGTTCTTTCTTTACTTCAAATATTTACACACTATTCACAAAACAGGCATGTCCATTAGGCTAGTCATGCATTAAAAGAATATATACTCAACTATGTCGTATAGGTACATAAAACTAAAAACAAATATTTGTAAAAAACAATCAAAAGTTATACCTCTCAATTAAATATTACAAACAAATATTTGCAAAAAAGAAGTAAAATGACAATAATAAGTCATACCCGTCCATCGGTCGGGTTTTACCACTAGTATATATATATATATATATATATATATATATATATATATATATATATATATATATATATATATATATATATATATATATATATATATATATATATATATATATATATATATATATATATATACTAGCGTCGTAACCCGCCCAACGGGCGGAGTTGCTTTTTTTTCTTGTTTCAAAGGGTTTATTGTTGTGCGTTTTTAGTTTCTTGTATTTTGTATGCAAATTCTACATTTATAATCCATTAATTTTATTCTTATTAAATTTTAGTTTTCTTTCATGTACGTTTGTGTTGCTATGACTTGTGATTATCATTTACCTATTTGTTTTGCTATGTATTGACCTACTAAAATATTTACTCGTAAAAAACCCACTTCCCACCACTTTTTTAAAAGTTAAATATCTCACAAACGGTAAATCGTCAAACGAAAAAAAATACACAATTGTGACGAGAATTAAATCATCTATCTATCGAGGGGTACATGTATATACTTTCGACGAACTTTTTTTTCGACTTTTTTTCTTAAGTCAGGTCTGGAGAGAATCATATATGATTCGTCACGAATCATATATGATTCGTCACGAATCATATATGATTTTCAGAAAATCATATATGATTCGTGATATGAATCATATATGATTTTCTGAGAATCATATATGTTTCGTGACGAATCATATATGATTCTCTCCAGACGTGACTTAAGAAAAAAAGTCGAAAAAAAGTTCGTCGAAAGTATATACATGTGCCCCTCGATAGATAGATGATTCAATTCTCGTCGCGATGATATGTTTTGTTTTACGTAACGATAAACGGTTTGTGAGATATTTAATTTTTAAAAAATTAGTTTTTTTGTTAAATGATAAAAATGGATGGTTGTGATTGGTTGGTTGAGTCTATGCTAAACTAAGGGTCTATGGGGATCTTTTTCCATATCAAATAAATGTTAATATTAAATAAAATATACGATGCCCGCTAAGTAACCGATATATCATCGTTAATACCGATATATTCTTTGACGATGATCGACATACCGCGAACCCATATTTACAACCTTGCATACAAATCAAACATCATGCCAAGCAGTTTGCGTATATCTATACTACTTTATAAAACATTTAATCTTTTTTATTTTTAAAAATCTTAAAAAAATTCAGCCTATAACATTTCATAATTTAGAAACTAATCTCATCCATCCATCTCTTTTATAACAAACCTTTCTAACAAATTTTGTAACAAACTATTTAAAAAAACTTTTATATATAGATTGAAATCTTTTTATTTATTTATTTTTTATATAATCTAATTTTACCGTATTTTTTAAAATTTCACGCTATTTGATCCAATATTCATTTTGATATATTTTGATTAAATTTTAGTTTTTTTCATTTTAGTGAGTTTATTTATTTATATTTAGCTTTTTATAATTTTAACTTTAATTTAAATATAAAATTAGTAGGTAAAAGTATAACATTTATTCGTAAAAAAATAGTTATCAAATACTCACCGCTGCATTGCGCCGGTACGAGGCTAGTGTCCACAAATGAATACATTACTTAACATCATGATACTTTCGATAACTTTCACTACCTTAATAAAATGGTCAAAGTATAATAAGAAATTGTATGTTTTAGAAAGATACTTTTGACAAACAGTATGATGTATTTGATACGTATTTTGACTCCTTAGTCTTAGCTATATAATTACGTATCAATTTTAAGTCCATAGCTCCTCCAAAAAATGAATTTTAAATCTAAACCCACAATTAGACATACAATTAGACATATTACTCCAACTGTGAATAAATTTAATGCAAATATAAGCCTCTAACATAACGATAGATCGCTTTTAAAGAATGCTTATTTACTAGCACTAACTTATATAAATTATTTAATAGATAACGATGGTCAACTTATACCTAAGTCTTGCTTTATAGCTATCTACATATGGGGCACGATCTGAAAGCATAATTTACATCAAAGCCGAATAGCTGATGTTGGAGAGCTATTTCGCAAATTCTTGATACATGCCATACAAAACGGATTATCACATTCTGATAGTAAGCACACGTTCAAGGCAAACACTGCATTCAACTTCTTGACTGTGATTTAACACGTCAAGATGTTTATGCTTCTTCTCACACATTTTTATGTTCCTCCCTCTCCTTCGGTGTGTAAGGATGCAAGCATTCTTTTCTGCACGTAGGACATAAATCTCCATGAACACGAGGGCAATTATCTCCACGAGGACAATTACCAGTAGTAGCTAACAAACACATAACAATATTATCCGGATTAGTACTCCTTGCTTGTACAACAACATAATTTAACAACTCATTCTCCCCAGCAACTTCACCCCATACTGTTTATGCATAAGTCGTTATCTGTGAGTTGGCATAAAAACTATTAGCTAAATGGATTCTTTCTATCCACCAAATTCTAAGTGGACAGGGTGCTTAATGCTTATTAGAACAACTTCTTTGCTTTATTTCTTATATTAACTGAAACCGAGAGTTTGGAAAGAGGCTGTTTGGGATTGCTAATTTGAGTGTTTCTCTAGTTATGTGTTCATATGTCTGTTTAGTTTTTTTACCAGATAACACTTGTTAAAAGCACAATAATGGATCAATGATTATATTGTACAATTCTCTAAGACCTACATTGCTTAGAGTATTGTAAAATTGTATTTTTCTACAAACATAAGAGGATAGTCAAATAATAACCTGTCATATCCATATGAGTATTAATAATAACCTTGTATATCTCGTATTCAATGAAAGTGGGACCTTCACCTCTTCTAGCACGTTTATAGGATTTTTGACCCTTTCAACAGATCCAAGAAATTCAGACAGAAAAAAATTGGTTCATCAAAAGTATATATTTCATTAGCAGTCACTTGGCATACCAAAATCAGTGAACAGTTTCCGGGGATTTGTCCAACTCAACACAATCTTCTTGTTTGTCACTTGTCTTGTGTAAACGCAACACCATTTTTTATGCACATAATGACATGTCCTGCCTATAATCCGCTCTTGAGACATGGTTTAAGCATGATGAAAAATAAACTGAAGAAAGAAGTGTAACTTGTACCACATTTGGTTTTGGCACCACGCACTGTTTTGATTGTGTTGCTTTGCTTTTGGACTTTTATCCACCCAAATGACATCTTACACAAGGGCAGATTTGGAATCTCCAAACACAACGGACAAGAAGCGTCTACTACAAAAACTACTTGTACCTCTTCGTAATAGTTCTCCCAAATTTACCACAGACCAGACTGAACGTATGAATGCTCGACTTCAGTTACAGATATATATAATTTATGAGAAGAAAAGACAAAGCCGAGAATAATAGGATAGCATGGAGTTGAAAATAAGGGTAAAATATCAAAATTCAAGCATATTAAGGGACTAAGGGGTGTTTGGATCTGTTGCATAAATAGTTTTAATCTAACTTTAAATTGAACAACTTAGTTTTCTAGTGTCTGGTGAAGCAAAAATGGTACTCCGTATACTATAGTTTCTTTAATATAACCTTCAATCAAATGATTATCTAATTATAACATCACACATCGACAATTTGATCGAGTGGTATAAGGAGCCAATACAAGTCAAAGCCTATAGTCACCCTCAGATTCCAAATAGAGAAAAGATATACATTGTAATCTTACTACACTAATAAAGAATCAAAAAGTTTGAGTCAAGCAATCACCTGGACAACACCACCGCCTTCTGAACCTCTCTCTTCATTAATAATATACATAAACTCTTCTCAAAAGCCCCTTAAAAGACCAAAATCTTATGGATTTCCTCGGCTTCACGGGTTAAAAAAATAAGAAGTAATAACGCCTCATCAGAAGCAAAAACTGAAAATAATCCAAAAGGTATAATTGCTTTTAAACGATAGCAATACTAATGAGGAATAACTCAACAGTAAATAAACTTTTCTTGTACGTATGGACTATTCAGGTTTTACTAATCATATCACCATCTAAAATTCAGCAAGATCAACTACTTGAAACGCAAATAAATATACAATATCAGATTAATTAGAATGGCTGGGTGAACTTACTTTCCCCCATCAAAATAAAACATAAACATATTGGACGTGTTGGTGTTGGTGAGTCACGTGAGCTCTCGGGGTTTCGGTTTTTCGGTCAGGATCTCCCTTCACCACACCACCACTGACAAAGCTAAAGTATCATGGCCACGTAGATGGACGAGAGGGTTTGCTCTTATTAAACAAAATTAGTAGACTGAGACTAAAGTCTACTGCAATATCAAACCTGCATACACATGAAGATGATGACTTCAACAAATGACAATACCACATCAGCTTATACACAATACAAAAGAAGTCGACACCTTGTGCTAATATGTTGGCCTCTTTGAATAACAAATCAAATTAAAACTGAAGCTAAGTAAAAAGAACCTGGATTGTATTTGTCTTTTTCAAACTGGTTGGTTTTAGGATAAATCGGGAACAACAACTAAAACATCCAAAACATGCTTAAATTGTAAGTATATCATTATTTTTAATGAATGCCAAAGCAGATAAAGTTAATAATTGTTCCTTGTTATCATGAAAAAAAAATAAATATTGATCTTTAGTGTTAGTGAAAGACATACCTGTGGTTTTATGATCAACTAACCAACCTACATACAATTGATGTATACGAATAACATTAGGGTTAATAACAATTATAGGAATACCATTAAGTTATGATTAACCTACAAACAAAAACAAAACAAAGTAAACACAGCTTTGTTAGGGTTTAAGAAAAAAGAAGCATACCTTTTTACGTGAGAAAATTATCGACGAACCAGAATTAAGGTGGTACCCATAGTATTTTGCCTCGCTGCCTGGTTGTACCAATAGTATTTTGCCTCGCTGCCCGGTGGTACCCATCATAGCATGTGTATCAACTTTAAATTACTAATAAAAAGCTATAGCTGCACTCTAATCGTGAAGGATAAGCAACCATGAGGAGTAGCTAACTCCATATATCACATTACTTGTAATGACAATAGAATTGCCTAATTCAGAGCTTGTAAACAAAAGACAGAATATGTAACGTCTTGATTTTCTTTGTCGAATCGTTGACGTTCAAAATCTCCAAGTAAGTTAGAGCAAGAAACTAAATCAAAATTTACATACAAAACAACATAAAATGTAGCTTCGAGTTAATCAGCTAAAACATTACTTTTTTTCTTGATTATCTTTTCAAACACTTGGTCTCATTTTTATTAACCATCTTCAAGGTGGCCTAACTATCAACACAATACACGTGAAGGCTGTTGTCAACAGGAGGATAGCAATCAGTTCCAACATATACCAGAAGCAAAATTTCTGAAAAGATCATAAACTTAGCTGCAATAAATATAAAGAGCACATAGTTAAGAGTTAAGACAGTGAATTTAGCTGAGATATGTAGATATTGGAATCTTGAATATATCACTTAGCAAAGCCATGAGAAGCCGTTTGTTAAAAAGTCCAATATCAGAAAAAAAAACATTTGAGCAACATAAAGCAAAACAATACATAATATCATCTAAAATAAAGAATTCTGAAAAATTATGACATATTTAAAGTATCTACCTTCAAACTCTCCACCTCATCTGTTAATGTGTCGACATTTTAGTCACTTTAGTGGTTAAATCATCGTGAATGAGGTTCTTTTGTTCGCATACAAGGATACTCTGAATACACCCACTTCTGTAACGCTTCGTTCCATTGCTTCTCGATATTATAGTAGGTAACTGCATGTCATTATTATAACTCCTCAAAGGAGGAAATAAAAGTTTGTACAATTTATGGCCTATGTTACTCGTATCTTTATCAGAATACTGGAAAATATTCTGTTGTATACATGGAGGGAATATCAAAGAACTGGGACTGCTAAATAGTTTTTCCTTCTGGCCTTTCATCCTCTTCCACAATGTCCTCCGCTTCATGGACTTGTGCTTCAAGTTCGTTAATCTTCTTTACTTACCTTCCACAAGAAACCAGTAGATCATTATCCACCCATTAGATTTCTTCTTCGATTATGGCATCAGGTTTTTACCAAAATATTTGCAGTTTTAAATCCGGAGACAAAACCTTTTTGACGTAAGCATAGAATCTGGCATAGAATCATCTGCATCATAAGCCCACAATCTCCCTGCCCTAACACTCTCTTCTATTCTGTTTTTTAAAGACGCTGAAATCAGGTTCAGGACACTCGAAAAGTTCAGGTTTCTTTCGCGATTTTTACAGGACTGTTATCCCACTCATTCTACAATCTGCAACGATAACAATGCCACCTGTTAGATACAATCTACGATTTTTTGCAAAATAAATATTAGGAAACCAAATATTCTGGGATTACTAAAAGCAGTAGGTTGGTGTAAAAACCTACTGATCTTAACAACATCTCTCAACTTCATGTCAAGAGCATTTGATGTAACCTGTGAGCACTTTTTGTCAAGAGCATAGTGATCACTCGATCAAAAGAAAAAGTAGCAAACGATATCAGAAACTAAAAAGAAGACAACATTTAAAGCATCAAGCGGTATGACTTATGAAAGTTAACTTTAACAACGTACTTTATGTATGCAATGCAGGTGCAAAGACAATAGCTTGCCTAACTAAAATCGATCTCTACACATAGGTTGCCTCTGTACTTCTTTCCTCTCCTAATATTTCAACTACTGAAAATTGAACAGATAAATAATATGGGTCAAGTGAATATCACCTCTATATGAACTCACGATACACTAAATTATTTTTAGTAGATAAGCAGTTAGAAAATAAGCTATCAAAAACTCTTCTCAATTGAAGTGTAACAATGGCCAAAGCGTTTGGGGATTTTTGTCAAAAAGATTTTGGTTTAATTTATGTCCCAGATGTTTTTTTATAATCGTATTACTTATCAAGACGATTTTTTTATTCTCGTCGCTTACAGGGTAGCCTTTTCTTCTAAGAAATAACTAATCGTACTCTACGAAGTGGGGCTTATAATAGAATATGCCTTTTTCATGCTGTGTAACTTAGCTGAAGTATTGAATATCATAAAAGCTAATGTTATTATCTGGGCAGGTATGGGATGTATTATCTAATAAAGAAGCAATCGACATTGTGGCTGCATCCCCTAGCCAGACAACTGCTGCCAGAGCTCTTGTCGGATCATTGAAGCTCAAATACCCCACATCCGAAAACGACAATTGTTTTGTTGTTTGCCTTTATCTTGACCAAAAGCACATTTAATGCTTTATGGTGAAGATTTAGAGTGACTGATTGTATGATTTTCTTTTAGATAACTTAATTGCCCCGACATGCCATAGGTGATAGGACACAACAATAGCTTCTGTGAAGGGGTAAATACTACTAACCTTGTTGTGCTACATCACCGCACCTACCTCAAACACGTTGGGAGGACTTTTTTAACCGCCTCAAAATGTTCAACGATCACTGCAACATCAGAGGAAAAACGATTAAAACAACCAAAAACTTGTTTCTAATAGATACTACACTGTACCACGTAATGTAATGGACGTATAAGCCATGATAGCTGAATCCAGTGTCTCGTAATGGACATACCCGACCCGAATATCACCCGAACTCGATAACCCAATTCTTTATCGGGTCGGGCTGCGGGTGAGATTTTAAAAATCAAAACCCGACTCAACACGACCTGATAAGCCGTTAGCTTGACCCGATAACACACCTAAATAAGATATCCCACCAAAAGTATCCCACCAAAAGGAATATGATTATCTGGTTAGCATATTTACCTGCGCACAATTGATAAAGAGGGCATTAAGCTGTTCTTTAGTAACCTAAAAAAGAATCAAACTTTGTTGGAACACTTTGAAGTATGCAAACCAAAAAATAAAATTAACCTGCTGACACTTGTTTTCTCTTCAAAACGCCACTTTAATACACTTGATTGCTTGATCAATAGGAAAAAAAGTTATATGTATAGACAACCATGTACCCTATCCATTCCCATCACGTTTTGATAAAACCATTGTACTCGACTCCAATAAGTCAGATAGTTCCTCCTTAAAAAGAAAATATACTTTCAAATGAACATGTTTTAGGGGTGTTTGGCATTGCTTCTTGTAAATGCTTATGTGATGCAAAATTATCTATCAGATAATCAGCAATAGCAAACGGCTGATAGAGAGTATTCCCATGTGCTCCTACAGTTAAGTAAAACAATTGTATGTAAAGTCTAACAATATCAACTATATCATAATCACTATCTCATAATCGTTAAGTAAAACAATAGTTGATAAGTATATCTTTTGAAACTAAATGCAAAGGACTATAAGTGGTTTCACTAAGCAAACTGATAAAAAAAATACAATACGTGGAGAGAACACTTGTTTCTTTGCAGACCTGATTCTCAACAAATAACTTGACGTTTCTTCCTGTGAATATCTCTGATTTGTGCATTTTAAATGGAATTGGTTTCTGCATCTACCTCTAACGACCCAACCAAAATTCCCACTCACATTCACGCCAAATTCACACCAAACAATCAATACTAAGGGTGTGTTTGGGAATGCTTATTAAAATTGTAAATCAGCTTAGTACTGCGTTTTGATACAACATATGCATCAGTTTTGAGTTTATGACAGAATCTATCTTCTTACAGATATCTTGTTAGTTGAGGACTATTTTGGGAGTCACTTACTTATTAGCTTCTAATTATATTCTAATTTTTTTTTCACTATTTTGCCGCTTAAATATACTGACTTTCCAAACGCTTAGACAACTACTTATATGATTACTATTGTTAGATAACTCAAACAAAATGCAAACACTATTATATCCAACAATGCGTTCACCAATTCCTGTTACCTAAAAGCGATAAGAAGCTAATCCCACCAATTCAGTACCTTCAATCTCGAAAATAACATCATAATCCCAAAAATTAGCTAACAGAATTAAGGTATCAAGTAGTGCTAATTGTTATACTTCATATGGACATTCATGTAGATTCCAAAACGTGTTATTAAGGGCTTCTTGGATAAACTAATTTCGTAGCCCATTTGGTGTGTCAACACAATATTAACGACTGTTTGGATAGCTTATTCACAACAGCTATTTTGGCATATTGACATTTATGTCAATAGTCATGTAAAAACAATACTATAGCACCTTTTCTATACATGTACCTAAAGTCTCTGCGCTTTTAGGAGAGTTTAGTCCTTCAATCAAGCGCAAAGGGGGTCGATCATCCAACTTAATGTCCACTAACTTCCCACCAAAAGCTGTTGGACTGCACAAAACCAAAAAAGCTTGCTATATTCATTCCTAACAAACAATAAATAAAATAATTATGAATCAAAATAATTCTATTAAAATCTACTTGCAGGGTTTATGTTTCTTAAGTCTGGAATGCATTGACGGGTTCGGCACTTGTCTCCTAATGTTTTGTTTTAACAAAATTCCACTCATTAAATCAAGTATATGGAAGGTGATGTGATAATTAAGAAAACAATAGTTAATTACCTCATTCGATTTTGGCTAGCTTTATGGATAGTAGTTTCAGCCAGAGCTGCACCAAAGACACGTAATATCTTATTTGTTTCTTGTAGCTTAAAAAAAATAAATGTGAACCAGAAGCTCCATTCAGGCAAGCTGCTCCAGCAGTCACATACCTAAACGAATCCAAAAGTACCAACTTATAAGTTTTTATATTTAACCCAGAAAATCAAGAGGTCGTAAATGTCAAACCATCACATAGTTTGAGAAAGGCCGGTAACAAAAAATCACCTAATGGATATGGTTCTTGTGCTGCAGTTCGATCTGCAAGTGGTTGTGGTTGACTATCATTTTGGGAATGTTGTATTCTAACTATGAATGTCACACTTTTGGGTACATTTAACCCGCTTTACCCAGCAACATGAGATCCGCAAAAATGAGATCAGCAATATGCGAACAGTAAGATGAAATCAGTAGGATGAAATAAGAAGGTTTCGATCTACCTACCTTAGATCTTTTATAAGATCTTGAAAACGAATTCGATTCATGTCTTCTTCTTGGTTTGATGAAATCAAATTGGATTGAATTTTAATGTTTTTTGGATTAGGGTTTACAATAAGATCAAAGATCTAAGAAAACATAAAAACTATTCCCATTGAATGTGAATCAAGCAACAAATATGAAAGATCGATTGAGTTTTTAATGTTTTTTGGATTAGGGTTTACATCCCGTCGTTTACAGGAAAATGGATGGGTGTTCTATTTGTTTTCACCCCGTGGTTGTGGGGGAAAAATGAAAATAAAATAAAATATACTATTATATATAGTCGCGTTTTGAAAACGCGATTTTTAAACGCCGGTGAGCTAAAAGTGACGAAATTAAGGCAAGTTTTGAGATTTTTTAGGGAAATCTCAAATTCTATTGGTTTAAAGATGTGACTGGGATATGACTGGATTAAAAAGTGTGGTTTCAAATCATAATTATACATATATATAATATATATATATATATATATATATATATATATATATATATATATATATATATATATATATATATATATATATATATATATATATATATATATATATATATATATATATATATATATATATATATATATATATATATATATATATATATATATATATATATATATAAGGGTGAGGTTATTTTCAGAACCAAATAAATGTACAGAACTGCGAGAACCACCTTTTTACTCTTAAAATGCACATGTATATTCATCGGGTTAGTTTATTAGGTAGAAATATATAAATTTTCATTGTCGTAGGTCACTAGGAACATGTATCCAAGGATCATGCACATGTATTTGTTTTGTGTGTATTATAACTATCTTATCGTTGGTATGAAAACACATGTGCACTCTTTATATCGATTATCACACTCGGATCTATAACCAATAAAACAATTATTAAATGTTAATTTAAACATAACAATGAAAATACATATGCATTTTTAAGAGTATAAAGGTGGTTCTCGCACTTCTGTACATTTATTTGGTTCTGAAAATAACCTTACACTATATATATATATATATATATATATATATATATATATATATATATATATATATATATATATATATATATATATATATATATATATATATATATATATATATATATATATATATATATATATCATACTATATTATAAAGTATTTGGGACTATTCTATAAATGGAAAGTCTGAAAATTCAGACATCTTTGCTTACTTCTTATGGAAAATTTTGATTTTGTTATAACCCAACAACTGCCACAACCGCCTTCTCCAATGCTACTACCACCGCCATCGCAGATTTTCGCGTCCACCAGGTTCTCCAAAACTGTGACGATTTTATGGTGATTTTTTTGGTTTCGAGGGAAGATCCGATCGTCTCGGGATAGATGCGATTGTTTTGGTGGTGGTTGTTTCTTCGATCTCGTTTCGATTTTGGAGGTTCATATTAACAGAGGCGGAGCTACGGAGGAAGCACGGGGCACGTCTTCTTCTTTGATAACTCCGCTTGCGATTCGATGAAGCAGATTTCAGATAAGAAAACTGATAATTTTAGATCTAGGGTCTCGATGGAGAAGATGATATCCAATTGGAGAGAGAAAGAATTAATAAAAAGTACAGATATTTGTTGTGTGCACATGTGGGGTGGCGTGTGTGAGAGAGTAATTTGACTTAGAATACAATTTTTAAAACTTAAGATTTTGTTATTAAATTTTTTAAGTTGGAACTTGGAAGGCGTTTACATTTTTTAAAACGCATGATAAATAGCTAAAACTGAAAAGATACTGTTGCTTAATGGAAAACACTCTATTTTTTACAAAATATTTTCTGAAAACAAGGAAAATAAAAATGCGTTCAAATCATCGTTTTCTAAAAATATTTTCTAGAAAATACAAAATTTTAAATTTTTTTTTATGTTCTCTACGTTTCCTTTAGACATTGAAAATTTATTTCCCGCTTTGTTTCCTTTATAATTTTAGAAAATGGAAAACACAAAATTCTTTAACTAAACGCGTTCTTTTCAATTTTAAATGTTTTGTGAAAAAAGAAATCAATTTTTTTTCAACAAAGAAATCCATTTTCTTTGTTTTCCAACTAAACGTATCCTATACATTTCCACGTATATTATATTAACTTTTTCAAATTCAGTGAAACTTTTAGGAATTTTTATAAGACATCTCCCTGTTATTTAAAAGTGACCCGATACAATATTATTTGTAATCGTTTGCCGTACGTTTATTTGCATATTTATGTATTTTATTATATGTGTGCATTTTTAAAAACTTGATATCAACATTATTAGGCTTATACTAACAAAAATAAAAAAATAACCATTTTTTACGTAGAACAAGTTTGATAGTTTTAATTGTTCGTACCCAAATATAAATGGTTTTTAAAATCGGAAAACCGACCCAAAGCCGATTAGAAACCAAAGAAATTGAACCGCAAAAAAAAGAACAGTTTGGTTTTTGGTTTTACAAAAAGCGAATATATCGGTTTGGTTTCTATTTTAGCCAAAAACTGACCAAACCGAACCGGGCATACCCTTATGTACTACTGACATCATCCTAGCGCAAAACAATGCTTTCAGAGACGATAAAAAAACTAAAATTAAAATTTAATATCAATGTATTAAATGTATGTCGAATTAAAGAACACAAATTTTTTATAAATACAATAACTATTTAGTGCTTGGGAACCGCTTCTACGTGCAAATATTATGTCATCATTAGTTCAATCTTAACTCATTTGTCATTGTAGAACTGGAAAATAGGCCATAAAAATACTTCAAAAACGACAATCACATGGGTACTTGCCGCCGCATTGCGCGGGTATCCGACTAGTATATATATATATATATATATATATATATATATATATATATATATATATATATATATATATATATATATATATATATATATATATATATATATATATATATATATATATATATATATATATATATATATATATATATATATATATATATATATATATATATATATATATATATATATATATATATATATATATATATATATATATATATATATATATATATATATATATATATATATATATATATATATATATATATATATATATATATATATATATATATATATATATATATATATATATATATATATATATATATATATATATATATATA
The DNA here is from genome assembly GCA_025667525.1 of Glebionis coronaria. Lineage (NCBI taxonomy): Eukaryota > Viridiplantae > Streptophyta > Magnoliopsida > Asterales > Asteraceae > Glebionis > Glebionis coronaria. Next base: position 647,035,879 of record CM046874.1, read on the forward strand.
TATATATATATATATATATATATATATATATATATATATATACTAGATACAAGACCCGCCCGTTGGGCGGCGAGCTTCAAAAATTTATTTAATGTAATGGAGGATATAAAAACACACTCGTTAAGTCTTACTAAACAAATAAATGAAACAGTAAAATGATTATATTCATGGTATGTCAAAAACTTGCATATGTTTGACAAGAGCTTTCACAACTATGAATCATTTTGTGTGAACTCTTTATCAGAATTCATTATATGTCACACGTAATTTATCACTTTACGAACCAATTCTACCCAAACTTGATCATGTTGAGAAGTTGTAACACGAACAGTTCGATACACATGAAAGATACATACATTTGAATTTCAGATTCAAACAAAATAATGAAATATGCGTCATAAGAATCTTACAATAAATCGTTCAGATAAGTCAAATAATAATTATTAGTAACTAATAACCAAACTTCTTTTATTTCGGAAGCCAATTCATTCTCACATTTTTAATTCATTACTGATCATGGTACTCTTTACTAAATTGCCTACAAATTTTTTTAATAACTAAGGACTATAATAAATAAGTGAAGGTTAAACCAACAATCTCCTTTGTTTTTTTCTTCCCGATAGTAGTTTAGTTTGCTACACTATTTTGACAAGATCAACTTTTTTATTATAATCTGTTGGAAATACGTTTTACGTATAAAGAAAGTCTCGGTCACTCTAGCAATATAGCTATAGGCTCGTAGTAGTGTTTAAGTTACATTTATTAAATAGCCCGACCCATGAGCATGTTCATGGGCCGGAGGCCCAAGTCCATTAAGGACTTGGGTATATAAGCCTTTTTCCACCATGGGAAGAGGTGTAGGTTGTTTCATTTTCTTATAATATTACACATAGTTTCTTTCACTTCTCTCTCTAAGTTTCTCTCTCTAGAAAACATCAACCCTCTTGAAATACAAAGATTATCATTGTTTTACAATTGGTATCAAGAGCTATGGGGTGAAATAAAGTTGTCTTGATTTGTGTTCTTGATACTTTATTGGTTTCGTGAGTTTTCTTTTATTATAGAGATCGAATCATCAAAATTTTTTGCGTTTTGTGGTGTTTAGATAGTTCATAAATCGTCTACATAGCCGTGTTAGAGATTTGTGATACTTGGACTGGTCAAAAACGCAAAATTTTTGGGTGTTTGGCATCATTTTTGGCTTAAAGTCTCGAAAATCAACAAGTACATCCGAGTTCCACAATTTTAGGAAGAAATCGCAATATCCGATTCGTATTGCGAAATTGTCTCTCTCATTCGTATTGTGAAATTGTCTCTCTGATTCTTATTGCGAAATTGTTTCTCTGATTCGTATTGCGAAATTGTATTTCTGATTCATATTGCGACATTTGGCACAATTGCGAATTTGAATCCTTATAAGTGCATTGCGAAATTGAATCAATCTCAGACATTGCGACATTGAATCCTTTTTAGCACAATTACGAAATTGAATCCTTTTTAGCACAATTGCGAAATTGAATCATTTTTTAGCACAATTGCGAAATTGAATCATTTTTTGCAAGTTGCGAAATCGAATCATTATTTTGTAAGTTGCGAAATTGAATCATTTTAGCACTTTGAGGAATTTAAACCTATATATTGCGGAATTATTCACTGTTAACATTAAGGAATTGTGTTACTTTGATTTGGACATTGAGTACTTGTTACTAATTTGTATTGGACTTAGGCATTATTTGTTTGAAGACTTCTCAACGTTACTAATACAAGTGTCACAACTTTATTTCATCGAACAATCAAAAGATAATCTGTTTTTTTCAAGGGATCATAAAATGAATTCACATTCATATATGCCAACCATGACTTCGCTTACCGATATCTCAATCATCTCGGGTACCGACACTCGCCCACCTTTGCTCATCAAAGATTTATTTAAAGCATGGCAAGGTCGCATGAAAACGTACATCTTGGGCAAATCCAATGGTCGACTTATGCTTCAATCAATTGAAAAAGGTCCATTAGATTGGGGAGAGGTTACCATCAACAATGTGACAAGGGAAAGGGAGTATCATGAGTTAACCGATGCTAACAAATCATTGCAGATGCAGATGAAAGGGCTTTTCGGACAATTCTTCAAGCCCTTCCACCCGATATCTTTAGAATGGTAAGTGAACATAAAGTGACAAAGGATCTTTGGGATCGATTAGCTGTTTTGTTACAAGGGACATCTCTATCTAAGCAAGAACGAGAGTGTCAATTGTATGACTTGTTTGATAGGTTTACATACATTCCAGGGGAGACTCTTCACGATTACTACTAATGTTTCACTACTTTGATGAATGACATGAACGTGTATAATCTAAGGATTGAACAGTTTCAACTAAACACAAAGTTCTTGAACACGTTACCCCAAGAATGGAGTCAGTATGTCACCGATGTTAAGATGATTCGAGATTTGCACAAGTCAAATTTAGATCAACTCTATGCCTTCTTGCAACAACACGAGAAGCACGTGATCCAAAAACACATCTCTCAGGGATCTTATCAAGAACCATTGGCACTAATGGCAAACAATCCTACATTGTCATATCACAACTCTCCGTTTGCTTTGGGACACCAATCTTCATATCAACCATTGTATCAAACACCAAGCTTCCCACAGTACTCGATCCTGCCAAAACCGCCTACATCTTATCACCAACAATACAAACAACTAGCAACATCATCACAAGGAGATTCACATCCGTTAACTTATGCTTCACACTAGTATTCACCTTATCAACCTCCAACAAACCCTGCTGTTACCTATCAACAACTTGAGGCTCCTCAACCCTATTACTCACAACAAGTTAGTGCTCCATCAAATCAACTTGTAGCTCAATCAGCACCAACATTCTACTATAATGATGAGATCCCTGTCCCTGAGTTTAGACAAGGGGATAGTCCTACTGATATACTTACTCAAATGTCTGCTTATCTCGCTCAAACATTGAACAAACGAGGTTACAGAGGTCCAGCAACAACTAACAATCAGTTAAGGAACTCTTCTAACTCTCGACAACAGGCTACAATTCAGGATGGCAGAGTCATGGTGCAACCACTTCAGGGGAAGCCCAATTTGTGACAAATCTAACATTTTCAGGTAATGAAATATTTTCTCGTATAATATTTTGAAACTTATTTTTGTGTTGGTTGACGAACTCACAATTTACGGATTTAAATTTGGGCTTACGTGCATAATTTGGCGTCTTTTACGACTAAACCGGAAACCTTAGGATTACGTATTTACGATTTTGAACTCCGTTTTTGATGAGACAATTTTTATTGGATTCGTTTTGTGACGGTGATTCATAATTTATAAAAACGTTTTTCGTAAAACGACCCGAGGGCACGCAAATCGAGAAAACTAGAATCGAGAAATACCCGTAAACTAGTGAGATGGGACAAAACACTTTGCCCCATCCCACTAGCTTATATGGGACGTCAAGGAGGACACCACCACACATAGGTGGCATCAATTTGGCTAAGTTACACAAGTGTAAGCTTTAGCTTACACTTTAAGCCAACACATTTTACCACTAAACAAAACTAGCTAACGGTTTTCATTCTAACCATTTCCTACATGCAATTCACTCTCAAAATCTCTCTACTTCTCCCTTTGTGTCGTCCCAAATCAAGCAACAAACATCCCCTTTGATCTTTTCTAGCTACAAACCACATGTTTACTAGTCCTATTAAGGTGTTTCCTTGAAGCCTTGATCATTTGGTGGCCATATAAACAACCTTGGAGGTGATTTGCTTGTGTCCTAGGGCTGATTTTCCAACATATGTTCTTGATATTTGATGGTCTTGGAGATACTTGTTGTGTTCATCAAGTTCTTGCCTTCCTAAAACAAGAAATCCACTTGGATTGGTAAAGAAGATCATCCTCTACATTTTTCTCTTATTATTTTGTAAAGAACAAATGTATTTTATTTCATTTTGTATATGTATATGATGTATATATGATGATAAAAATGTTGTGTGGGGATCAAGTGTTGATAAACATGCTTAAAAATGATGATAACCATAAGAAATGAAGCTAAAATCATGACTAATTAGTTGGGTGTATAAAAGCAGTAGATAACTAAATGATGAACTGATAAAAATGCATGGTTTGATCTATTTACAGTAAGTAGGTGATGTTATACACATGTGAGAGTTGGCCATGCAATGGAATCAAAATAATGAGTGAGATATGATCAAAACAAGTTAGGTGGTACAATCTGAATAAGCAGTTTTGTAGGGACTGTTAAGGCAACTTAGACTTAAAATGGGCAGTAGCTATAACTAAGTTATATGTAGCACATATTATAAAGAAGTTGTCATCCAAAAATGAGCTTCTAAGTCATTGTAGAACTCTAGATATGATAAAAATGGTAAACATGAAGTTAAAAATCAGATTTTGGAAATAATGTTTATTATTATTATATAAGCACTCACTTTATAATTTATAAAATGTAAAATATAAACCCACTAACTTATAGAACTTATTTATATAAATGTATAAAAGGTTAATTAAATGGCTAAATTAGATAAATGGTGGTAAAAATAATATTTATAAGTAATAAAAACTATAAACTTGATTTTTACGACTTTTTCGGCTATCGCCGTGAAATTAACTTTTTCGTCAAATAAAACTTAGACGACCTAACCCGTATAATGTAAAGTTTATAAAAGTTGTATACTGATGTATAAGTAACTAATACAAGTAAAAACCGATAAAACTCGAACTATAAGAATTACGGACATTTACGAGCTAACTAAACCTATTAGACTAATAATTGGACTTAATAAGATAAATACTTGTAAAAAGAGCTTATTGGGCTTAAACCAATAGGGCCCAACATGAAAGATATATATACTGATCATATAGGTATAAAATGGGTAAAAACAAGTAAAAGAACTTATAAAAGACTTAATGAACTTAAAATAGGTAAAATCGGTAAAACTAGTAAACTAGTAAGACGATACAAAAACGTAAACACTAAAATGAGTAAATGAGGATTTATAAACCCACTTGATCATCATCATATGTACAAAATCATCATATGTATATTGTTATTTTGATAAAAGTCATTGGACCGAGTCTAAGACCGATTATTATTTATATAGGTTTCCGTGACCGAAGCACGCCCGTAGCCGATAATCCGCCTTTCATTAACAACGTGAGTTCATAGCCTCGTACTCTTTTAAATGTTTTATAAAATGATTTGTAAACCCGCGAGGGAGATAACATGCTAGATTTTTATAAAAGTAGAACACAAGTAGTCCCGATTGTATGCTAAATGATATGGACCCGAATGATGCTATGACCCTATATTCGAGACTAAAAGGATTATTAGTAGTTAGGTTATGTCACTTAAAGTCCCATTAGCATGAATTATGAACTACCGGGTTTTGGTAGACGCTTATGCATTTGATAGTACTATTTGGGGACGATCACCCCAGTTCGCGCCTTGACGGTTGATCCCCGTCGTACCACATTGATTGGTAAGCGAATTTATGTATGAGAAGATTCCATAGCGTGATTTTTGTGACGACACGCTAACTTAGATGGGCAAATTGGTTGTCGGGTTCGCGGCCCGCTGTTTTCACAGTAAGGTAACAATGTCATGCGGCTAATAATAATCCTAATACAATATAAGACATAAATAATAAACGATAACGACGCTATTACGATGAATATATTACCTATCATGGTAATATAGAGACTACGGTCTCATGGACGGTTTCAGATGTATGCTTGATTTATATATTGCCTGACTAGCAATATGTGGACTTACTTCCGATATTATACTTGTGTTCTGATTTTAAATGAATGTAAATGATTGTTTTATATAACGGTTTTCATTAAACTCTATGAATTCACTCGGCATTCGCTGATATGAATTTTGCATGTTTTCTATCTCAGGTGCTTGAAGGTAATCCGGATGGAGATCGACTCTGATGGCCCACACTTAATATTAAAAATGTTCATTCGATCTGTGTTTTGTAAACTTAATGACCTGTATAATTTGGGACCTGTTGTACACTTTTAAACCTTTTTATCGAATGAATGTTTGTTAAACCTTGTACAACCATTTTTATGTGTTGTCTATGATTGGAGTTATTGTGCTATCCCGTAACACTCTGAAAGACCCTTCCGCTGTACGGATACGAAAAATGAGAGTGTTACAGTTTGGTACCAGAGCTCTCGTTGTAGAGAACAAAAGATTTTAAAAACCAAGGTTTTGAACAAAACTTTTCAAAATCTTTTGACAATGAACATTTGAGAAAATATTTGAAAAATCTTTTGACTATAACGGTGCCAGAGATCTCCGACGTTACCAACAAGCCCTATTGAGAAGATATATATTTTGATATATATAATTTAATTTATATATATGTATATATCGTGATTTCATTATGTAATTGTTTAACTAGTATATTATCCTAATACGAGATAAATATATAAAAATGCAGATTGTCATGGCTGACCCTAATATTCCTGTAGAAAACCATGCTATTCCCGAACCTAATATAGAAGATGATCCTTATTTAGACTTAGTAGATTTTGATATTGATGATGAGGAGGAACCATTTGAGGATCCCGAGCCCGAGTTAGGACTAGGAGATCAGATTGCCCCTCAGGTTGACTTAGTAGAGAATGAGATTGAGAATGTGGATATTGAGAATGTGGGTAATGAGGACGTGGATATTGAGAATGCTGATATTGAGAACGATGATGAGATTGGGTTAGATGAGTTAGATGATGAGATTGACGACGAGGATGTCGAGGAGGACGTAGGTATAGATGTTGAGGTTGATGACGATGAGGAAGCTGAGCTTATATATCCGTATGATGTTCCAGAGGGCGAGCCTTTGCCCCCACCAGTTTGTTTGTCTGATTCCGAGGATGAGTTACCTAGGGACGAAATGTCTGAATCGTCTGAATCTGATTCTGAATCAGAGGAGGATGAGGATGACGATGCACCTGACGGTACCGATGGTATTGATACTCGTAGACGTGAGATAGGAGAGTCATCTAGTACTCGAGAGGCTACTCATATTGATGGTCTTGCACCATGGGCCTTGAGACGTGATCTAGATGCTTCCCGTGTTAAGAGTTGTGTGACAGAGGTTGGATTAGGTGTTGTTCAGACTCAGGTTGCTTATCTGGAGTCGAAGACAAAGGTTGGCGAGAAAGAGCGAGAATTGCTTAGTCTGGATTTGAGTGATGTAGAACGTGGTTTGAATGAGGCTTTTAGGAGGTTATCGGTGTTGGAAAGTGGTGAGTATGCTGCTATGAAGAAAAAGGTGAATACTATGGAGATTCAGTTGAGTGTAGCTCGTGTGATGCGTGAGAAAGCTGAAAAGGAGTTGAATATATCTATGGGTTGGAACAGTAGATTTTATGCTGATATGGTTGAAAGAGGAGTAATCCGTAAGCGCCCAGCTGAAGATGTGTCTAGTGATCGTCCGGCGAAGATCCAGAAGACGATGGATGATGGACCATCTGGCGGTTCTCAGTAGACCAGTCTGTATTTAGTAGTGACCTTTATATCTTTTGTGTTTGTAGCTTTGACTGAACCGACTTGTTAGTAGTAGACTTGGCACGAATTTTGAGTGTATATAGTGTTAGAACTTTGATATGGATGTACTAAGACAATACTTTTGTTTCAGATCGAATGAAATATGTATCTTGTCTTGAATTCCATATTGTGCCTTATTTGTATCTTGATTATGAATTCGATCCATATTATATGAATCCTTGTTGGATGAATGCTTAATACTTTGAAATTGTGGAATTATAGAACTATGCCGCCCAAGAAGGCTGTGACTGAGGATGATGTACGTAGGATAATTACGGAGCAAGTTACCGCATCTTTGACTGAATTTATGGCAAATGCTAGAAATGAAGCTGGCGGTAGTGGAGCTGGCGGTAGTGGAGCTGGCGGTAGTGGAATTGGCGGTACTAATGTGAATGTGAACGCTAATAATGTGAATGCTAATGCTGGAGGAAATGTAGGAGGACTTGGAACGAATGCACCTGAAATTGGTGGATGTACTTATGTGACGTTCATGAAGTGTGAACCTCTACCTTTTAATGGAACTGAAGGTGCTGTAGGACTAAGCCAGTGGATCGAGAAGATTGAATCGGTGTTTAGGATTAGTAAGTGTAAGGAGGAAGATAAGGTGACTTTTGCTATGGCTACTCTTAAAGGTCGTGCGTTGACTTGGTGGAACGGGAGAATTGCTTTCATGGGTCTTGATGCTGCTAATGCTACTCCTTGGGCTGAAATTAAGAAGTGGATGACTTTGGAGTTTTGTCCTCGTAGTGTGATCATTAGGTTAGAACAGGAGTTGATTCATCTGAGAATGAAAGGTGTGGACATTGATAGTTACACGAATCGATTCCATGAGTTGGCCTTGCTATGTCCTCGATTGGTTGAACCCGAAGAGATCCGAATTGAGCAATATGTGAAAGGGTTGACCAGGAATATCCGGGGGGACGTGACATCATCTAAACCACTGACCATTGATGATGCTGTTCGAATGGCTTACCAACTCATTGGACATATAATTCAGGATAAGGAAGATGAAGCCCGTGTAGGTGAGAAAAGAAAGGGAGACGGTGATCGTGTAGATAGATGTGATAATAGGAAGAATTTCAATCGCCGTCAGAACAAGAGAAAGGGGAATGCAAATGCTCTTACCAATAATGCACCGCGCAACGATGATAGATGTCCTCAGTGTGGCAACAAAAGGCATCCTGGCGCCTGCTGGAAATGCCGAAATTGCGGAAAGCTTGGACACAAGGTTGAAAGGTGTAAGAAGGGAACGATTTGCTTCAACTGTAATGAAGAAGGTCATAGGAAATCGGAATGCCCCAAGTTGAAAGCGATTGTACCTGGAAGAAACCCCCAGGGTGGTATCTACCAACTTGGAACAATTGAGGTGAAGAAAGAGGATCCGAATGTCGTTACCGGTACGTTTTTACTCAACAATCATTATGCTGTTGCTTTATTCGATTCGGGTGCCGATAGGAGCTTTGTATCTACTAAATTTAGTGCCCTTATTGATATTGAACCTGTTGAGATAAGTACCAGTTACGAGGTGGAATTGGCTGATGGTAAATTAGTGAAAACTAATAAGCTATTAGAAGGATGCTCTCTAAATCTCTTGAACCATTCCTTTCCGATTGATTTGATGTTGATAGAATTAGGTAGTTTTGATATTATTATTGGTATGGATTGGTTGTCGTTGAATAATGCTACTATTTTATGTGGAGAGAAGAAGGTTAAGATTCCTCTTAGGAATAGGACGTTAGTAATTGATGGTAGTCGAGGTGAATCCCGTTTGAAAATCGTTTCATGTATTAAAGTCCAAAAGTACATCAGGAACGGTTGTGAGTCATTCTTAGCTCAAGTGACCGGGGATGAGTCTAGGGAGAAACGATTGGAAGATGTACCTATTATTTGTGAATTTCCTGAGGTATTTCCTAAAGATTTACCCGGACTTCCACCGATAAGGCAAGTAGAGTTTCGAATCGATTTAATTCCTGGTGCTGCACCGGTGGCACGTGCGCCTTACCGATTAGCCCCTTCTGAATTAAAGGAGTTATCTGAGCAACTTAAGGAGTTGTCTGATAAAGGTTTTATTCGACCGAGCTCGTCGCCTTGGGGAGCTCCAGTCTTGTTCGTTAAGAAGAAGGATGGATCTTTTCGTATGTGCATTGATTATAGGGAACTGAATAAGTTGACAATTAAGAATCGATATCCTTTACCTAGGATTGATGATTTGTTTGATCAACTGCAAGGATCTAGTGTGTATTCTAAGATAGATTTGCAGTCAGGATATCACCAACTTCGCGTCCGTGAAGAAGATGTTCCTATAACAGCATTTAGAACTCGTTATGGACACTATGAATTTCAAGTAATGCCATTTGGGTTAACTAACGCACCTGCGGTTTTCATGGATTTAATGAATCGAGTGTGCAATCCCTACTTGGATAAATTTGTGATCGTGTTTATTGACGATATTCTAATCTATTCTAAGAATGAAGATGAGCATAGAGAACATTTGAGGATTGTTTTGAAGTTGTTGAAGGATGAAAGGTTGTATGCTAAGTTTCCGAAGTGTGATTTCTGGTTAGATTCTGTGCAATTTCTTGGTCATGTGATTAACAGAGATGGAATTCATGTTGATCCTGCAAAGGTTGAAGCTATTAAGAATTGGTCTGCACCGACAACGCCAACGGAAGTGCGACAGTTCTTAGGATTAGCTGGCTATTATAGGCGATTCATTAAAGAATTTTCTTTGATAGCTAAACCCTTGACTAAGCTTACTCAGAAGAATAAACCTTTCGTTTGGGGAAGTGATGAAGATGGAGCATTTCAGACATTGAAGCAAAAATTATGTAGTGCGCCAATCTTATCATTACCCGAAGGGAGTGAAGATTTTGTAGTGTATTGTGATGCATCTCTTAGAGGTTATGGAGCTGTTTTGATGCAGAGAGAGAAAGTGATAGCTTATGCTTCTAGGCAATTAAGGAAGAATGAGGAGAATTATACTACTCATGATCTTGAGTTAGGAGCTGTAGTCTTTGCTCTTAGGTTGTGGAGACATTATCTGTATGGCACCAAGTGTACGGTATTCACCGATCACAAAAGCCTACAGTATATTCTCGACCAGAAGGAATTGAACATGAGGCAACGAAGATGGATAGAGTTGTTAAGTGACTATGATTGTGATATAAAATATCACCCAGGAAAAACCAATGTTGTTGCTGATGCGTTGAGTAGAAAAGATAGAGAGCCTATCAGGGTGCGTTCTCTAGTCTTGACCGTGCACAATAATTTGCCCAAGCAAATTAGAAATGCGCAAATAGAAGCTTGTAAGAAGGAGAATTTTGTTAATGAAGGGTTCCGAGGAGAAGGAGATCCTTTAGAGGTTAGAGCTGATGGAGTGAAATGTTTAAGAGGTCGTATGTGGATACCTAAGTTTGGAGGCTTAAGAGATTTGGTTATGTTAGAATCCCATAAATCTAGGTATTCCATTCATCCGGGATCTGATAAGATGTACCATGATTTGAAGAAGTTGTACTGGTGGCCGAATATGAAAGCTGACATAGCTATGTATGTTCTTCAATGCTTGACTTGTGCTAGAGTTAAAGCCGAACATCAAAAGCCATCAGGACTACTTCAACAGCCAAAGATTCCTGAATGGAAGTGGGAGCGAATTACAATGGACTTTATCACCAAGCTTCCTAGAACATCATCTGGAAACAATTCGATTTGGGTTATTGTCGATAGACTGACCAAATCAGCACACTTCATTCCGGTTAAGGAGCAGTTCTCACTGGAGAAGCTGACTCGAATATACCTTGATAATGTTGTATGAAAGCATGGAGTGCCTGTATCGATCATTTCAGATCGAGATCCTAGATTCGCATCGAATTTTTGGAAATCTCTCCAAAGATCTTTGGGAACGAATCTCGATATGAGCACTGCTTATCACCCCCAGACTGATGGGCAGAGTGAAAGGACGATACAAACACTGGAAGATATGTTGAGAGCTTGTGTGTTAGACTTTGCTAAGAATTGGGATAAACATTTGTCGTTAGCAGAGTTTTCGTATAACAATAGTTACCATTATAGTATTAAGGCTGCACCGTTTGAAGCTTTGTATGGTAGGAAGTGTAGATCTCCTGTATGTTGGAGTGAAGTTGGGGATACCCAACTCACGGGACCGGAATTGATCCGGGAGACTACGGAGATGATAGTTCAGATTAAGAAGAGGTTGTTGACTGCCCGTAGTAGACAGAAAAGTTACGCGGATGTGCGGAGGAAGCCAATGGAGTTTGAAGTAGGTGACCGAGTAATGTTGAAAGTATCGCCATGGAAAGGCGTTATCAGATTTGGAAAGCGAGGAAAATTGAATCCCCGTTATATTGGACCCTTTAAGATTTTATCTAGAGTAGGTCCAGTGGCTTACAAACTAGAGTTACCCCCAGAACTTCATGGTGTTCACAACACATTCCATGTATCTAATCTGAAGAAATGTCTAGTAGTGAGTGATGAGAAAATTCCGTTAGGTAAGGTTCGAATAGATGGGAAGTTGCATTTTATCGAAGAGCCCGTAGAAGTTATGGACCGTGAGGTAAAGCAACTGAAACAAAGTCGGATACCTATTGTCAAGATCCGATGGAATTCAAAGCATGGACCGGAGTATACTTGGGAACGAGAGGATGAAATGTGGAAGAAATATCCGCACCTCTTCGATTTCAATAAGAAACGGACATCCAAATGAAATGGATCACGAGGACGTTGATCCCTTTTAGGAGGAAAAGCTGTGACAAATCTAACATTTTCAGGTAATGAAATATTTTCTCGTATAATATTTTGAAATTTATTTTTGTGTTGGTTGACGAACTCACAATTTACGGATTTAAATTTGGGCTTACGTGCATAATTTGGCGTCTTTTACGACTAAACCGGAAACCTTAGGACTACGTATTTACGTTTTTGAACTCCGTTTTTGATGAGACAATTTTTATTGGATTCGTTTTGTGACGGTGATTCATAATTTATAAAAACGTTTTTCGTAAAACGACCCGAGGGCACGCAAATCGAGAAAACTAGAATCGAGAAATACCCGTAAACTAGTGAGATGGGACAAAACACTTTGCCCCATCCCACTAGCTTATATGGGACGGCAAGGAGGACACCACCACACATAGGTGGCATCAATTTGGCTAAGTTACACAAGTGTAAGCTTTAGCTTACACTTTAAGCCAACACATTTTACCACTAAACAAAACTAGCTAATGGTTTTCATTCTAACCATTTCCTACATGCAATTCACTCTCAAACTCTCTCTACTTCTCCCTTTGTGCCGTCCCAAATCAAGCAACAAACATCCCCTTTGATCTTTTCTAGCTACAAACCACATGTTTACTAGTCCTATTAAGGTGTTTCCTTGAAGCCTTGATCATTTGGTGGCCATATAAACAACCTTGGAGGTGATTTTCTTGTGTCCTAGGGCTGATTTTCCAACATATGTTCTTGATATTTGATGGTCTTGGAGATACTTGTTGTGTTCATCAAGTTCTTGCCTTCCTAAAACAAGAAATCCACTTGGATTGGTAAAGAAGATCATCCTCTACATTTTTCTCTTATTATTTTGTAAAGAACAAATGTATTTTCTTTCATTTTGTATATGTATATGATGTATATATGATGATAAAAATGTTATGTGGGGATCAAGTGTTGATAAACATGCTTAAAAATGATGATAACCATAAGAAATGAAGCTAAAATCATGACAAATTAGTTGGCTGTATAAAAACAGTAGATAACTAAATGATGAACTGATAAAAATGCATGGTTTGATCTATTTACAGTAAGTAGGTGATGTTATACACATGTGAGAGTTGGCCATGTAATGGAATCAAAATAATGAGTGAGATATGATCAAAACAAGTTAGGTGGTACAATCTGAATAAGCAGTTTTGTAGGGACTGTTAAGGCAACTTAGACTTAAAATGGGCAGTAGCTATAACTAAGTTATATGTAGCACATATTATAAAGAAGTTGTCATCCAAAAATGAGCTTCTAAGTCATTGTAGAACTCTAGATATGATAAAAATGGTAAACATGAAGTTAAAAATCAGATTTTGGAAATAATGTTTATTATTATTATATAAACACTCACTTTATAATTTATAAAATGTAAAATATAAACCCACTAACTTATAGAACTTATTTATATAAATGTATAAAAGGTTAATTAAATGGGTAGATTAGATAAATGGTGGTAAAAATAATATTTATAAGTAATAAAAACTATCAGCTTGATTTTTACGACTTTTTCGGCTATCACCGTGAAATTAACGTTTTTCATCAAATAAAACTTAGAAGACCTAACCCGTCTAATGTAAAGTTTATAAAAGTTGTATACTGATGTATAAGTAACTAATACAAGTAAAAACCGATAAAACCCGAACTATAAGAATTACGGACATTTACGAGCTAACTAAACCTATTAGACTAATAATTGGACTTAATAAGATAAATACTTGTAAAAAGAGCTTATTGGGCTTAACCCAATAGGGCCCAACATGAAAGATATATATACTGATCATATAGGTATAAAATGGGTAAAAACAAGTATAAGAACTTATAAAAGACTTAATAAACTTAAAATAGCTAAAATCGGTAAAACTAGTGAACTAGTAAGACGATACAAAAACGTAAACACTAAAATGAGTAAATGAGGATTTATAAACCCACTTGATCATCATCATAAGTACAAAATCATCATATGTATATTGTTATTTTGATAAAAGTCATTGGACCGAGTCTAAGACCGATTATTATTTATATAGGTTTCCGTGACCGAAGCACGCCCGTAGCCGATAATCCGCCTTTCATTAACAACGTGAGTTCATAGCCTCGCACTCTTTTAAATGTTTTATAAAATGATTTGTAAACCCGCGAGGGAGATAACATGCTAGATTTTTATAAAAGTAGAACACAAGTAGTCCTGATTGTATGCTAAATGATATGGACCCGAATGATGCTATGACCCTATATTCGAGACTAAAAGGATTATTAGTAGTTAGGTTATGTCACTTAAAGTCCCATTAGCATGAATTGTGAACTACCGGGTTTTGGTAGACGCTTATGCATTTGATAGTACTATTTGGGGATGATCACCCCAGTTCGCGCCTTGACGGTTGATCCCCGTCGTACCACATTGATTGGTAAGCGAATTTATGTATGAGAAGATTCCATAGCGTGATTTTTGTGACGACACGCTAACTTAGATGGGCAAATTGGTTGTCAGGTTCGCGGCCCGCTGTTTTCACAGTAAGGTAACAATGTCATGCGGCTAATAATAATCCTAATACAATATAAGACATAAATAATGAACGATAACGACGCTATTACGATGAATATATTACCTATCATGGTAATATAGAGACTACGGTCTCATGGACGGTTTCAGATGTATGCTTGATTTATATATTGCCTGACTAGCAATATGTGGACTTACTTCCGATATTATACTTGTGTTCTGATTTTAAATGAATGTAAATGATTGTTTTATATAACGGTTTTCATTAAACTCTATGAATTCACTCGGCATTCGCTGATATGATTTTTGCATGTTTTCTATCTCAGGTGCTTGAAGGTAATCCGGATGGAGATCGACTCTGATGGCCCACACTTAATATTAAAAATGTTCATTCGATCTGTGTTTTGTAAACTTAATGACCTGTATAATTTGGGACCTGTTGTACACTTTTAAACCTTTTTATCGAATGAATGTTTGTTAAACCTTGTACAACCATTTTTATGTGTTGTCTATGATTGGAGTTATTGTGCTATCCCGTAACACTCTGAAAGACCCTTCCGCTGTACCGATACGAAAAATGAGAGTGTTACACAATTCATCTATTGCTGGTGCACGTTCATCTAACACTGCTGCTACAAAAGGTAATAGCACTGGCAAAACGAAGGTGATTATATGCTACAACTGCAAAGGGGAAGGGCACATGGCCCGAGAGTGTAAGCAGTCCAAGAGGAAAAGGGGCGGCACATGGTTTCAGGAGAAGATCTACTTGGTGAATGCTCAAGCCCAAGGACGTGATCTCGATGAAGAAGAGTTGGCATTTCTTGCAGATCCGGGAGTCGCGGACACTGACGGTCTCACAGCAGCCATCACAAACAATGCCGCATATCAATGTGATGATTTGGATGCATACGACTCTGACTGTGATGATCTCAATACCGCCAAAGCAGCTCTCATGGCAAATCTTTCACTTTATGGAGCTGATACAATTTATGAGGTACCACATACTGCTACAGATACTAGTATTGTACCTTATCAAGTTGAGCAAGTGTCTAAGTATTCGGGACAGCCTCCGGTGGTTAGTAACTCAATCGAGGAGACAAACAATGATAGCAATATCAATGAAATTCCCCAGACTTTGAGTGAACCACAACCGGAAGCTATTACGACTACCAATTCGTCTGCTCAACCTGATTTGGTTATGGTCTCAGCATCTTTGCTTAGCCAAATGAATAATGCGGTCCTTGAAACCCTCAGTGTTAATCAGACTTTATCTGCCGAGCTTGCTTTGCGTAAGGAAAAGGTTTAAACCTTGGAATTAACTCCTGTGTCCACTACCTTAACCAATCCTGAATTTGATAGGTTTAGGCAAGTCCAAATGGATAATCTGCTAGAAATTGAGAGTTTAAGAGCAAATCTTTCGAAAGAACTTTAAGAAAAAGAGTCAGTCGTTAATAATTTTCAAAAACTACAAACGGATTTCGAAATACTCGAGTCTAAAAGAGTTGAAACGAAAATTAAGGGGTCTGAGAGAGTTAAAAAGACTGAAATTTTGCTTTTAAAATTATACTCTGCCTCGCATTTAGTACACTTGTTTCATTCTTCATTTCAAGTGTTCAATCTGTCGCGTCTAATAGACCTACCACCTAACCTGGGGTATGCAAAACAAGCATTTCACCACAACCCACGACTTTATGATGCAACTAAGTTAGGATTGGTATTAGATCCGATTGTGTTTGTGAATGAATCTGAGAGCATGACACCATATGACGAGAATCGGTTAAAATTACTTACTACATATCCTGAATATGACTATGCTCAAATGAATGTAACAAATGCTAAGATAGATCTTAGAACTTGATTTAATATGCAAAAGAAAACTATCCAAACATCCACTTTCATGCCTACTAGAGAATGCCTTAGTATAATTCCTACACTCGTTAACTCGGACGAACCGAAGGAAATTCCTAAGAATCTTCCACCAGTAAGTACGGTAAAGCTCAGCTTGGAAGAGATTGAGCGATACCTTATCGAGTTTGACAAGGTCATCCTGGAATGTACGACTTCAACGGCTCTAACCGCTGGAGAATGGGATTTCGAACACATGAAAACGGTGTTTGAGAAAGAGATCTTTCCGTTTGTGAACCATATTAAAAATGGAGTCTATAATCTATCGGGAAATCTAAATTTTGAAACTAGTTCAAAAAGTTTTCTATGAAATGGATGATGCTTATGAACAACATTTAATTGAAAAAGAAAAGATTTTATCCGAATATGACCGATTTTTAGAACATATAGTGTCTCTCGAAGTGATGCAAGTTGTTACTCTTAAATATGCTCATGAGATTTCATCTAATCCTGTGAATAAATATGATGATGTGTATGATATGTCTGTGAATGTTGTTGCGCCTGCGATTAATGTAGATAATCATTCTTGTCATGAATCCAACGCTGAATTTTTAAAGCTTTAAGATTCTTATGACACACTTTCAAAACGTTCTAATGAGCTTCAACAACATTGTATATCTCTTGAATTGAGAATAAATCTAAAAATGAAACTCTTTCAAAAACAAATGATTGTGAAAACTACATTGAGACAAGTGACAAGATGATTCAGGTAGTTCAGGCATTAGAGGAAGAAATTATGAGACTTAAGATAGAATCAGTAGCAGAGAAATTGGAACTAGAGGCTGCAGAGATTAAGAACCATGTCCTAGAAGATAGAATTACTTCTATGATATGGGAGCTTGATAAAGTAAAGCAATGTTTCTCAGATATTTGTGGTTCGTTAGAAGATCGCTTCGCTTTTAATGCGGTAGAGCAAAAGTCACTCGTTGACCAATTAAACCGTAAGTGCGAGGAAATTTCTGACTTAAACATTCAACTCATAGACAAAAACATGGTTTTGGCTGAATTAAAGGAGACACTTCAACTCAAAGGACAAGAAGTTGTTGATAATTCAGCTACAATCTCTGCCTCGACCTCTAGTGCTCCCAAACCCAACCCACGTGTGCTATATCGGGATCTAAAATTTAAGAATAGTCCAACTAAGTTTGCCACATACATGAAAAATGCCTTAGAACACGTTGATCTTGCTAGAGAGATTGTTGATGACATGCGTGAACTAGATCCCATAAGTCATCTTCTATATGAGCTTTTCTTATATGTGGATCGCGTTCAAGATTGTTTAGCAAACTTAGAGTACATTGGGCAACCGATATCTGTACCCCCGAAACAGCAAACCCCTACCATTTCCATTACTCCATTCAATAAGAATCCAGGATCTAAGCCTATTTTAAACACACCCATCAAGGCTACATCAAAATATGTCACTAATGTTCCCATGGCTTCTACAGGAGTAACTATGTCTACTAAGGCTAAAGGATCTCAAGACAAGAAAGATAAGATCAAGCCTTCCACTAGTAGGACTGCCAAGAAGAACGTAGAATTTCACCCTAGGAATGTTATTTCAGTTTCTAATAAAAAGAATCATGTATCTAAGACAAAAGGATCTGCTTCTGTGCAGAAGCCTAAGAAAAATGTGATTTCGAATTGCGATGTTGGAATTGTAATGAATGCATGTTTTCTCAGTGTCATGATTTATGCCTTGTTGATCACGTGAATGAAATGTATGCTATTAGGAACAACCTTGAATGGATTTCAACGGGGAAGAAATTTACCCAAGTTGGTTGGCAATGGAAACTCACGGGTAGGACCTTTACTGCTAATGGAACTAAGTGCCCTTTAACTAGGATCACATCCACGGAAGTTAGGTCTCAGCGTCCTTTAACTAGGAACACTAGCACTAAAAAATGGAAAAAGCGCCCTTTAACTAGGTCTGCCCCCACTATTGTGCCTACCAGTGAAGAAGTACCTCAGGATCTTAGACAACTAGAATCTAAGCCGACATCTAGGAAGCAAGTTTGGAAGCCTAAGAACTCTTCGGTTAGCACATCTAAGATAATTATATCTGTACCTGCTAACACAGAGGAACTACTAGATTCCGATACATCGTCCTTGTCTAGTGATATTTTCAGGTGGTCCAAATCATCCTCTGGTACTTGGACTCTGGATGCTCAAAGCATATGACCGGAGATCGCTCGATGCTCAGAAATTTCGTCAGCAAGTTTCTAGGAACGGTTAAATTCGGCAACGACCATATTGCGAAGATCATGGGTTATGGTGAATACCAAATTGGGAGTGTTACGATTTCAAGGGTTTATTATATGGAGGGACTTGGTCACAATCTTTTTCAGTAGGACAATTTTGCGATTCAAACCTTGAAGTGGCATTTTGACAACATACTTGCTTTATTCGCGATCTTGCAGGAAATGATTTGTTAAAGGGTTCTCGAGGGGATAATCTCTACACACTGTCTATTCAAAACATGATGGCCGCCTCTCCTGTTTGCCTGCTCTCCAAAGCATCTAAGACCAAGTCATGGTTGTGGCATCGCCGGTTATCTCATCTTAACTTTGATGCTATTAACCATTTGGCTAAAAACGAACTTGTTCGTGGTCTTCCAAAACTTAAGTTCGACAAGGATCATTTATGTTCCGCGTGTTCTTTGGGGAAAAGCACCAAGAAATCATACAAACCTAAAGCTAAAGACACCAACCAAGAACCACTGTATCTTTTGCACATGGATCTTTGCGGGCCAATGCGTACGGCTAGTGTGAGTGGTAGAAAATACATCCTCGTCATGGTGGATGATTTCTCAAGGTTTACATGGGTAAAAATTTTAACATCCAAGGATCAAGCACCAGAGAATATTATTACTTTCTTAAAGATGATCCAAGTACGTCTTAATGCTACTGTTCGCCGCATTCGCACAGATAATGGAACTGAGTTCGTTAATCAAACTCTACGAGACTATTATGAAAAGGTAGGTATTTCACATGAAAATTCTGTTGCCTGCACTCCACAAAAAAACGGTGTCGTGGAAAGACGTAACCGTACACTTATGGAAGCTGCTAGAACTATGTTGATTTATGTGAATGCTCCTTTATTCTTATGGGCTGAAGCAGTGGCAACTGCATGTTGTACCCAAAACCGCTCCATCATTCGTAAACGTCATGGTAAAACTCCATATGAGCTACTTCATGGACACAAACCCGATATTTCATTTCTTCATGTGTTTGGTGCACTGTGTTATCCAAATACAAATAGTGAGAATTTGGGAAAACTTCAACCGAAGGACGATATTGGAATTTTCATTGGTTACTCGCCTGCAAAGAAAGCTTACTGAATTTATAACCGACGTCATGGCAAGATAGTAGAAACTTTCGATGCCTATTTTGATGAGCTGACAGCGATGGCTTCTGAGCGACACTGCTCTGAACCCGCATTACATGAGATGGAAACCGATACGATTAGTTCCAGATTAACTCCCAACAATCCTACTTCTCCATCATTTATACCACCTACAAGGCCTGAGTGGGATGAGTTATTTCAACCTATGTTTGATGAATTCTTTGATCCACCTAGTAATGATTCTCCAACACCTGCAGCAGTAGCTCCGTTTCCCAAAGTTGTTGCTCAAGATAATGGAAATTAGTCCGAGACATCTACTGTTACTCTTGAACCAGATGTCCCTTCCCCCACCAATTCACAAACTACACCTGAATCATCACCCCCACCCGTTCCTAATGATGTTGAAGAGGGTCCCTATGATCACGATTTGGAAATTGCTCATTTACAAGAGCTTCCGTTCTTTGGTTCACAAATACCCGAAAACCCTAACAGTGCGTCTACCTCAGAGGAAGCTCCTGCCATCGTTCACTCCCGACCACCACGGATTGAAACTCACAACACAAAATGGACAAAGGATCACCCAATCCGCAATATTATTGGTGACATCGATCGACCAGTCTTAACACGCCACCAACTCCAAGAACATGCATTATATTGCTATTTTGATGCATTTCTTTCCGACACTGAACCTAAAAACTGGCAACAAGCCAAGACCAAATCATCTTCGATTGAAGCCATGCAAGAGGAACTTAATGAATTCCTACGTCTTGAAGTGTGGGAATTAGTTCCTTTACCCAGCAACGTTGAAATCCTTACATTGTTGTGGGTATATAAGGTTAAACTCGATGAGTTAGGTGGAGTGCTGAAGAACAAAGCTCGATTGGTTGCTAGAGGTTACAAACAAGCTTTGGGTATTGACTTTGAAGAATCCGTTGCTCTTGTTGCACGATTGGAGGCAATTAGACTATTCCTTACTTATGCTGCTCATATGAACATGATCGTCTACCAAATGGATGTTAAGACTGCATTTCTCAATGGTGAATTAAGGGAAGACGTCTACGTAAGACAGCCGAATGGATTCGTCAACTCAGAGTATCCTAATCACGTGTACAAGCTCAAGAAGGCTCTTTAGGGTTGAAACAAGATCCACACGCGTGGTACGATCTCTTATCGTCGTATCTCATCTCGAAAGGCTTCTCCAAAGGCAAAGTGGACCCAACATTATTTATTCTCAAATAGGACAACGACATGATACTGGTACAAATTTATGTTGATGATATAATATTTACTGCTACTAATCAACGATTGTCTGACCATTTTGAGAAAATTATGTCCACACGTTTTAAGATGTCGATGATGGGAAAATTTTCATTTTTCTTAGGGTTACAAATTTCTCAGAATCCCAGAGGCATCTTCATTAATCAATCTAAATTTGCTCTTGAATCATTAAAGAAGTATCATTTTGAAAATTGTGACCCCGTGGATACTCCAATGGTGGAGAAATCCAAGTTAGATGAAGATAAGGAAGGGATAGCTGTCGATCCAAAACTTTACCGTGGAATGATCGGCACCCTTCTCTATCTGACTGCTAGCAGGCCTGATTTGCAATTTGCTATATGCATGTGTGCCCGGTATCAGGCTCGGCCTACCGAAAAGCACTTACATGTTGTGAAAAGGATCTTTCGGTATCTTAAAGGAACACTTAATCGTGGTCTGTGGTATCCGAAGGATTCCTCTATTGCACTAATCTCATATGCAGATGCGGATTGTAGAATCTTGATAACCTATGAATCTATGAAGGGGGTTGATGATTTCTAGAGAGAGAAACAAGAGAGAGAAAGTGAGAGAAAACTATGTGTTATTTCAATAAGTGAAAAATGAGAAACATTCAACAACCAACCCCTTTCCATGGTGGAAAGGGGTATTTATACTTCCAAGCTACATTGGGCTTGGGCCGGTCCATGACAAGCCCACGGACCGGTTCTTACTTAACTAAATAAGTAACTAATAACTATTTGTTAACTACGAGCTATTACAACATAAATAATATTGTGGAGTGACCGATACTTCTAATATACGTAAAAACGTATTTCTAACAATCTCCCCCTAAGGGAGGTCACTCCACGTTACAAAGTTCTAAACCTAGCATACTATACTAAGTCTTCGTTCTTTAGCTCGTAGTCTTTTCTTCTTTTCTTTCTTTTGTTGTGAATATGTTGGTTTGATCTTTTAGGCTTTGGCTTGAGAGCATTTCTCTTTTGGCCTTTCACGTGCGATCTTTTGCCTTCTTGTGAATTTTGCCTCCTCGTGACTCCATGTTCCACACACTTATGTCTTTTTGTTGAATTCTCGAAAGTTTCAGAGTTTGGTACAGCGGAAGACTTTATCTTGTACTTTCTTGAATTTTTTGCTAAACTTTGATGCAGAAAAACATAAGCATATGGGAACGACTTCTACAGGTACACCGCAACACCACCGTCTTCACTGGTACACAGCAACGCCACCGTCTTCAACAGGTACACAGCAACGCCACCGTCTTTAACAGGTACACAGCAACGACACGAATAAAATGGCTTTGAACATTTTATTCTAATTCGGTAGCATTTTACCTCCGGTCGGTGAAGACCGTTGGACGATATTAGATATCGTACCCGTGACGGATAGTTTCAATTAAGTAACTTCCTGACAGGATTTCGCGGGTAAACCCGTTCTCTTTATTCGACCGTCCAAAGCTGACTGCGAACATAAAGAGTGAATCACTTGGATAAATTATCCTTGTGATCTGAAGCTGTCAATTCATGAAACCTGGAACAAGTGAATTTCAATTAAGATTTTCACCATCGTTGCTTTCCAGTTGTCACGAGCTCAATTCATAAAGAATCTTGCACGTCACCTACCAAGTGCTGTTTGATGTTAACACTAGAAGGATTTCCACTCGTCACTGTGATCAATACAGAGTCACTCTGAGTGTTCTGGCAAGATCATATGATAATGCGAAGAGGCCTGGAACGAGTTTAAGTTTAATTAAGAATTAAACCACTGTTTCTTTCCAGTTTTTCACAAGATTGGTTCTAAAAGAACCGCACGTGTAACCTACCATGAGCTTGTTTGATGTTGGCTCAAGCAGGATTTCCATCTTCATTGTAATACTTGCGTATTACTCAGATGTTCTGGCAATATTACAGGAATACTGCGTAGGACTCATGAAAATCTCTTACTTTTCACAGTGTGTGAGAAAGCAAGGAATAAATGGAAAGTGTCCTAATGAGACTTTTGATGATCTCTTGGCTCTAGACTCGATTGTGCGTTTTGATTTAGTGAGCGATGGCTGGAGAGGAGTGCCATTTTCAATACCAGTCTATTCGGAGTGAATAAACCAATAGATAACGTGTTGATCTCCGTGTGATTAAAACAAATACCTTTTGAGAGATATTTGAGTTAGCTGGGAAGGGTTGTGCATTGCATCACTGGGTCCATGATGTCTTTCTTCAATACCGAGAATCATTAGCAAAAATGACCTCAATAGCATATGTATTGACCCGGTTTCTGCCTAAAGTTGTAAGGAGGGCTTCTTTCTTTACACCCTTTATCTTTACAATTCTTTTTCATTCTTCAACCCCTTCAATGCTTACCAATACGTCATCACTAGCACCTTGTTGTGATTGTTCCAGTGCTAGCTTAAGTACTTGGTCGACATTCAGCTACGTTCACATTCTTTCTCCATCTTTCCTAGGACTTCTAATTCTATCTAGGGAATTGTCCTTGGGAAGATTCCATCGGCTCTGATGAATCATTGGACTAAACCTATTCCTACCACCCTTTTGTCACCACATTCGTCGTGAATTTAAGCGTGTTTTGGGAAGGAATTGCCACCATGAAAAATCATTGAAAATAGCCTAGAGTACTTGTGATATTGATATCAAAAGTTTCGTACCTTAGGTGTTTTTGATCATCAAAAACGCTCCCCCTTAACACGTGCTTTACACATATTAAGTTGGATTATCGTTAAGTCTTTTTCATCTTTTAGCCAAGTATCACTTAAGTCTCCTTAATCCCATTTTCTCCCCTTATCCAAAATGTTAACCATTAATATTTGGGATATTGAATGGATTAACCGGTCTTTGGGTAAAAAATGAAATCGATGTCTGGCCATAGAACAAGTTAATGCTCCCCCTTAATTTAATAAGGGATATTTGTAGTGCTTTAGTATGATATATTTTGAAAGATTTAGAATCTCGTGAGAAATTCTTGAAAAATTATCACACCTTAACACTACATCAAGCCGCAAAAGCACAATATTCACAAATATACATATTCACAATTGAAAACCAATATAAAGTGGACCTGAAATGTACGACCCATTAGATGGATCGTTGCAGTAGCTTGTGGTGCACTCCATATGGTCTTCCACCAACGAATCTTTCCAAGCTCCTCATCAATCTACGTTCACGGAGCTTTTGATCAATCTTCTTGATCACATACTTCGCCATCTGCCGGTAACCCGGATGCCAATCCTCCGTCATCTCTGGCAAAGTCCCACCCGAGTTAAGATGCTCCAACTTTCCTCTGACTTGTAGAAGGGTCCCATCACTGTACTTATATAGCTCACCCACCCTCATAAACTTCATTAAACCTCGACTGTTCAAGTAGAAAATGCCGCAATTCGGGACAGAAATGCCGGTATAAGGACATCTATCTACATGTTGAGGTAGAACTTGATTCACTGGACGGGTTAAGTTGAGCTTCCTTTGGTAGCTTTCGACTCCCAACTGAAGATCTTCAACTCGTTTCCTGATAACAACGCTTCGTGTGAACATACGAAGTGCCGTATTCAAGGCAATGAGGTATTCACGAGGAATATGTGTGAGTTGATCACGGGTCATCAGGAGCAACATATCTTCGATATCCTCAAGGCGAATGATAGAAAAATCTCCCTGCTGGATTTTGTATTCTCTGTCATCCTCCCTTTTCAAACGAATCTCCGTCACATGATAATAGCCATTCTTGGCTTCAAATTTCAACCCTAAGATGCTGGAGATGCGGATATCGGATCTAACGTTGCTTCCAGAATTGACTAGGCAGCAACCCCTGTACGCCCTTCGGACTCGTTCGTCCCAATGAGATGCACCTATAACAGCATACATATCATAATTACGAGTTACCCTTGGGACCCAGAGTCTGTTTACCTTTTCCTCAATCCAGGGTATTGTCCCCCAGTTGGCAGCTTTCAGCAAGGTCAAGGATGTTGCGTACTTTAATGAACCCTTCAGAAGATACTCAAGATCATAAGTGACGAAGAAGTCGAGAGCTATCTGATTATCTTGAGTAGGATCAAGTGGAGGTGGACTCTTTCTGATTCATGAAGACCTGGCCGTTGAACGGTATTCAGAGCCTTCAGGATCTCATCGGCATAGTACTCGAACTCCATTCGGGTTAACCGGGTTTTGGCGCGAAGTCTCTTATCCTTCAGCGCTTTCTTCACCAAAGATGGAGTAACCGAAGTCTTATACTCATGAGCAAAAAATGCACATAAGTCAATCGGACTGCGGATACGGAGATACAAAACATCTTTGTCAGCGTCTGTGATCGGATCATATTGCGCTGCTGCCGTGATCCAAGCCTGTGGCGGTGCAGTCTCGTCAATCTCTAACGTGTCTGCCCAGTCTCGTGTGCTTGGTTCAGGAACCGTAGATTGTTGTGCTTGTTGTAGAGGAGTGGAAACGTGAACATCTGTTGGTTCCGATTCAGGCATCTCGGCGGTGTCAAGAACGGGTGAGTGTTGTGCAGCTTCAGGTTCCGTTACTGATTCTGCAATCACAGGAGCAACAACAACAGGACTAATAGGGTTAGTGGTAACAGGTATAGATACAGCAATAGAGGTACCGGGAATCGATGACGCTGTAGTAACATTCACATCGTGGCGCCACTTAGATCGTCTTGATTCCGATGATGTTGATTTGTCCTTCTGCGCTGCATCTTTCTTGGACTTGGTTCCAGACTTAGCAGGTTTCTTGGAGCTGGTAACCTTATCTCCCTCTTTAGGCTGTTCACCCCCATCATCATCCTCATTGTTATCCCTGTTGCTCCCCCTAGCACTCTCCTCATTACCATCACCACCATCATCGCCATCATCATCATCATCATCATCATCATCCTCATCCTCATCCTCATCATCACCATCATCGTCATCCTTTTCCTCTTCTTCTCCTTCTTCTTCCTCTTCTACTTCACCGGTACCCTCTTCCTGTTCACTATCATCTTTGTCCTCCTCAGGTAGAATTTGATAAGGTACCACACTTCCAAACGTTTTGAATAACATATCATCCTCCATGATAGCGTCATTCAGGGATTTATAAAGAGCCCGTTGAATCCTAGACTTATCAAATGATCCAAGTTCCACCATACGAGCTTTGAGGATCTTCTTTAATTCAAAATCCGTTAACTCATAAGCAATTTTGTAGGCGGATTCTGAAGGATTGGATGACTTGATCATCAAGTTATCAGCTGCTAGTGTCTTCAACTCATCACGCAGTTTAGGCATAATGGATTCAACGGATTCTTGCACTCTTTCTTCAACAGAAGCTTCAAGTGCTTCTTTCTGCTCCTTGTATTTATCCCTCATCGCTTGAAGTCTGGTGATACGTGCAGCATGCTTATCAGCCTCAGCCTGCTTAACCCGAGCTAGTTCTTCTGTATGAGCTTTTCGCGTCAATTCCATATCTGCAGCGAACTTAGCAAGCATCTCTTCCTGGGCTTTCCTAGATGCTTCTTCACTTTGAACTCGTCTATGTAGCTCTTGGTGAAGTTCATCCATTTCTCTCTTGTGATTATCCACATGTTTATCCAACATTTCGGCCATCACCAATGCAGCCATTGTAGATGTTGCAGAGCTGCTCTGGGTTGATTGAAGAGGCTCGGTTGTTACTACGGTACTAAGGATGGGAGTTATAGGTGGTGGAAGAAATGGTGTTGAAGCCGGTCTGGTTGGTAAGGGTTGTATTGGTGGAGGTTGAGTTGCTAAAGGTTGAGTTGACACCATGATCGTAGGAGCAACAAACTCCTTTTCCACACTTGTTGAAACCGGGATGGATGTCTCCTTCGAAGTAGAATACCTTTCAGGTGACCCAAACTCATCAATATCCTCTGGCTCCTCGTACTCTTCTTTAATATTTACCCTTGCACCTGAACCACTACCGCCAGTATCTTTCCTACTCCTTTGAATTGCTATCTTCATCATTTGTTTCTCTGCCTTGTCAAGAGTAGGATCAACAACATCTTCTTCGTCACGTAGACGTAACTCATCAGCCTTACCCTTTCCCTTCTTAACCTCAGTCTTTTTCTTCTTGGTTTCGGGTTCAGGTAAAGCAGCTGGTTGCTTGCGTTTACCTTTACTCTTCACTGTAGTAGACGAGTCTTCTCCAATCTGAAGGTTTGCTTTCAGCTTCTTGATTTCTAGCTGCAGTAGTTTGTAATCAACAGAACCTTTAATTTTATCCGTCAGAAGGTAATCGGGAATATGACCAGGAATGACACCACCAGATGGTCCTTCATGCCTTAGATCCACAGTATCATCAGCTTCTTCAGTGTGATAACGACTAGCTACACGCCTATCAATAGTAGCATCATTTTTCATAAAATAATTAATGATAAGCTTGATAAACCGAGGATAAGGAAAGAAATTTGTCTTCAGCTTCTTGTTTTGGAAGAGTTGAAAGGTGAATTCTTCCCATATCAACAATGCATAATCTGCATTTGCAGCTTTGTACATGCCATAGAAGAGGTTTATAATAGGATGCGCAAAGCATCATGCCCACTTGTTTTTGGTGTAAGACATCTACTGAGAATACCCAACAATGCTCTCCAAGGTTGTCCTACTTTAGCAGTGGTAAACTCAGACGCAACTCGTATGTCAGGACATCCAAGAGCCTCGAACATCTCCATTAGTTCATCTTTAGTAGGATCCCTCGAAAATGACATGCCTTTGGGTGTATCCCGTATACCAAAAATCTTACGGAAGTCTGATACTGTGAGCGTCTGCTGCTTGTTGTCGATGGTGAAGGTGATCTTGTTTGAAGTGATTTCCTTGGTAGCCCAAAACTCATACATATAATCATAAGGCACCGAGGCACTACTTCTTAAAGCATTCTTAAAATGGGATTGATCAAGGATTGCTATGGCAACTTTAAAACCATAGTGAGTGGATTTTGAGACTTGCTTCAGCCGGTAATTGTTTGGTATGAACTTGAGGGTTCGTGCTTTAGCAATAGCGGCTTCTCTAGAGTCTTGGATTGCTTGTACTGTTGGATTAGTCATTGTATCTGCTTAAGATAAGACATGAAAGGTTGATGCACAAAAACATATAGATATATATCATTCTTACTTCTAAGCATAACACATTTCATAACATAATACAACAAGTACATATAACAGGCAAACAATATTAATCAAACAACTCTTCATCCGGAACTTTCCTTCTTTCGGAACTTCTTCATTCGGAACATTCCTTCATTCGGAACTTCCTTCATTCGGAAGTTCTTCATTCGGAACTTCCTTCATTCGGAAGTTCTTCATTCGGAACTTCTTCATTCGGAAGTTCTTCATTAGGAAGTTCTTCATTCAGAACTTCCTTCATTCGGAACTTCTTCATTCGGAACTTCTTCATTCGGAAGTCCTTCATTCGGAACTTCTTCATTCGGAAGTTCTTCATTCGGAAGTCCTTCGTTCGGAACTTCTTCATTCGGAAGTTCTTCTTTCGGAACTTCTTCATTCGGAAGTTCTTCATTCGGAACTTCTTCATTCGGAAGTTCTTCATTCGGAACTTCTTCATTCGGAAGTCCTTCATTCGGAACTTCTTCATTCGGAAGTCCTTCATTCGGAACTTCCTTTATTCGGAAGTCCTTCATTCGTAACTTCCTCATTCGGAAGTTTTTCAGAAAAATCCTTCATTCGGAAGTTTATATCCATGTTCATCCGGAACTTTTCAAACGTAGCTATGATGATTAATCTATGCACGTTTGTGAGTTCAAAGGCAAACTAAGGCAATTAAACATCATCTAAAGCTATTCCGAGCAAAACCCACCACAAATCCTAATCAATTACTGCTTAATTTAGGCACAAACCCTAATTTGTATTTAATCTAATTAAACGAAGCATTTAACCTGATTCAACTAAAGAAATAGGCGAATTATAAGTTAAATATAGATGATAATTACCTTTTAAATTGAATGAATCGGATTGGATGAATAAACGAGAGGTTTTTTAGAGCTTGTGTGTGTGTTTCAACAATGGCGGCAAAGAGATAATGATACAGTGAAAAGAAAGAGAGGGACGGGGGGTTTTGTTTGACTTAGGTCAAGTTTTTTACAACTTTCACACATTGTCACTTTATACCCTACACTCCTTATTCTTTTCCTTTTTGTTTATAACTTATCTATTCATTTTTTCTTAAGCATATTGAAATTTCGCCAACACAACTTAAGCATCTCAATCTATTAGCATTTCTCCAAGATCTAAAAGCAAGTCCTATCACCTTGAACAAGCACAAGTCGTTTTCTAAAGCAATACCATTCATTTACCATTTAGCCATTAATTTTCCACAATCACTTTTGAAAATCAATTTAATGACGAAGATGATTTTATTATTTTCTCCCCCTTAAACGATGACCCGTGTTCTATTTAAAGAGCTGTAGTCATTGTTTAAAGAGTCAAATATTGATGAAAGCATTTCCAATTTAGTATCTTGAAAAAGTTTGATTCGTGGTGTCAATAAGATTTCTCTTATTTTAACAAATTAATGCACTGAGACGTACATAAATTCGTGTTAGACCAAGTTATAAAGTAAACTTGATCCCTTTGCATGATTTGGCTTGTAAATCATGCCTGAGAAAATTAATTCCCGTTATGAGCCAACGTTTTCCAAGGAAATACGTGACTTTAATATGAAAACCGGGTTGCAGTCAGAAATAACTACAAGCCATAATGGGCATGTTTTAAAAATGTACAACTTTTATACGGACTCTATTTATGGCACCGTGTCAATATTAATCGACATTTCTAAGGCCGTAAATATTACCGTACTAAAAGACATGCCCGTTTTAAAAACGAAAAATATTTTTGGTTTTTCTAGGTTTTATAATTTTTATGGTTTTTCTTGGTTTTATATTTTTTATGATTTTTGTTGGTTTTATATTTTTGTATTTTCTTTTTGTGGTTTATATATTTACGATAATATACATGATCACGAGCAAAGGATACTCTGAATAGTTTACCACCACTATTCAGCTGATTCTTCTGCCAACTCTTTGAGAGTCGCTGGAGTGAAAGATTTCATGCCAAGCTTGTCGATCAAAAACTCGATTCGTCCTCGATCTAAGGCTTTGGTGAACATATCCGCCAGCTGATACTCAGTAGTGACAAAATACAGCTCGATCACTCCGTTCTCCACCTGCTCCTTAATGAAATGGTAGCGAATGTCTATGTGCTTGGCCCGGGAGTGTTGAACATAGTTGCAGCAAAGGGCAATGGCGCTCTTGTTGTCACAATACATCGGGATTTTGTTGAATCCTAAACCGTAGTCAGTTAATTGTGATCTCATCCAAAGGACTTGAGCACAACAACCGGACATGGCGATGTATTCAGCCTCCGTGCTAGAAATTGCAGCGCTTTTCTGCCTTTTTGAAGACCAACTGATCAATCTATCTCCAAGGAGTTGCACAGATCCAGAAGTGCTACGCCTCGTGTCTTGACATCCAGCATGATCGGCATCTGCGTATGATATTAAAGCAATAGAGGAATCTTTCGGATACCATAGACCACGATGAAGTGTTCCTTTTAGATACCGAAAGATCCTTTTCACAACATGTAGGTGCTTTTCGGTAGGCCGAGCCTGATACCGGGCACACATGCATACAGCAAATTGCAAATCAGGCCTGCTAGCAGTCAGATATAGAAGGGTGCCGATCATCCCACGGTAAAGTTTTGGATCGACAATAGTCCCATTCCTATCTTCATCTAACTTGGATTTCTCCACCATGGGAGTGTCCACGGGGTCACAATTTTCAAAGTTATATTTCTTAAGAGATTCTAGAGCATATTTGGATTGATTAATAAAGATGCCTCTGGGATTCTGAGAAATCTGTAATCCTAAGAAAAATGAAATTTTTCCCATCATCGACATCTGAAAGCGTGTGGACATTATCTTCTCAAAGCGATTTGACAATTCTATGTTAGTGGCAGCAAATATTATATCATCAACATAAATTTGTACCAGAATCATGTCGTTGCCTTCCTTGAGAGTGAATAGAGTGGGGTCCACCTTGCCTTTGGAGAAGCCTTCCGAAATGAGATATGTTGAGAGGAGATCGTACCACGCGCGTGGAGCTTGTTTCAACCCATAGAGAGCCTTCTTAAGCTTGTACACATGATTAGGAAACTCCATGCTAACGAACCCATCCGGCTAACTAACATAGACTTCTTCCCTTAGTTCACCGTTCAGAAATGCCGTCTTCACATCCATTTGATAGACGATCATATTCATATGAGCAGCATACACAAGGAATAGTCTAATCGCCTCCAATCTTGCCACAGGAGCAAAAGATTCTTCAAAGTCTATACCCAAGGCTTGTTTATATCCTCTAGCAACCAATCTAGCCTTATTCTTCAATACCGCACCCATCTCATCAAGTTTAACCTTATAAACCCATAACAAGGTAAGGATGTTGACCTTGTCAGGGAGAGGAACCAATTCCCATACTTCAAGTCGTTGGAATTCATTTAGTTCCTCCTGCATGGCTTCAATCCAAGATGATTGAGTCATAGCCTGCTGCCAATTTTTAGGTTCAACTTCAGAGAGAAATGCATCAAAGTAGCAATAGAGTGCACTCTCTTGTAATTGATGGCGTGTAGAGACTGGTCGATCTAGATCTCTAATGACATTCCTTATTGGGTGATCTTTTGTCCATTTAGTGCTATGGTTTTCAATCCTAGGTGGTCTGGAGTGAACAATAGAAGGAGCTTCTTCTGAGGTAGACGCGGCTGAAGGGTTTTCAGGTATCGCTACACCAAAGAAAGGAAGCTCTTGCAGGTGAGCATATTCCAAATCGTGATCAATAGAATCCTCTTCCACATCATTAGGCACAAGTAGGGGTGACGATTCAGGTGTAGTTTGAGAATCACTTGGTGAGCGTGCATCCGGTTCAATGTGAATTGAAGATGCATTAGATAAAGGTTCATTAGCTTGAGCAACCACTTCAGGGATTGGAGCAATTACTACAGGTGCTGGAACTTCATCAGTAGGGGGATCGAAGAATTCATCAAACAACGGTTGAAACAGTTTATCCCACTCGGGCCTTGATGGTGGTAAAAATGATGTAGAAGTAGGATTATTGGGAACTAATCCGGAACTAATAGCACCGGTTCCCATCTCATGAAGCGCGGGTTCAGAGCTGTGTTGCTCAGAAGCCATCGCTGTCAGCTCATCGAAATCTGCGTCCATAGTTTCTACAATCTTGCCAAGACGACGGTTGTAAATTCGGTATGCTTTCTTGGATGGTGAGTAACCAATGAAAATACCTATATCGGCTTTTGGTTGAAGCTTACCCAAGTTCTCACTATTAATGTTTGGATAACAAAGAGCACCAAACACATGAAAAAATGAAACATCGGGTTTACGGTCATGTAGAAGCTCGTAAGGTGTTTTTCCATGGCGTTTCCAAATGATAGAACGGTTTTGGGTGAAGCATGCAGTAGATATAGCCTCTGCCCACAAGAACAATGGAGCGTTCGCATAGATAAGCATAGTCCTAGCAGCTTCCATAAGTGTACGATTCTGTCTTTCAACGACACCGTTTTGTTGTGGAGTGCGTGCGGCGGATGTTTCATGTGAAATACCAACTCCTTCATAGTAATCACGAAGAGTCTGGTTGACGAACTCTGTTCCATTGTCTGTACGAATACGGCGGACAGTAGTATTCAAACGTACCTGAATGAATTTCAGAAAAGTGATGATAGCCTTCGGTGCTTCATCCTTTGTACGTAGAAATCTAACCCATGTAAACCTGGAGAAATCATCCACAATAACCAGAATGAATTTCTTACCGCTCACACTTTCAGTTCTCATTGGCCCACAAAGATCTATATGCAAAAGATGAAGTTTTTCTTGATTGGTGTCTTCAGCTTTGGGCTTGTAAGATTTCTTGGTACTTTTCCCCCTTGAACACGCGGAACATAAGTGGTCCTTGTGAAATTTGAGCTTTGGAAGACCACGAACTAATTCGTTTTTAGCCAGATGATTAATAGCATCAAAGTTAAGATGAGATAATCTGCGATGCCATAACCATGACTTGGTCTTAGATGCTTTAGAGAGAAGAGATACTGGAGAGGCGGCCATCATGTCTTGTAAGGACAAGGTATAAAGATTTTCACCACGAGATCCCTTCAACAAATCTTTTCCTTCCAAGTTGCGGATGAAACAAGTGTGTTATCGAAAAGCAACCTCAAGGTTGGAATCACAAAACTGTCCTACTGAGAATAAATTATGACCAAGACCTTCTACATAGTATACCCTTGAAATCGTCACGTTTCCAATCTGATATTCACCATACCCCATTATCTTTGCGATATGATCATTCCCGAATTTAACCGTACCAAGAAACTTGCTAACGAAATTTCGGTGCATCGAGCGATCTCCGGTCATATGTTTTGAACAACCGGAGTCCAAATACCACAGGATGATTTGGACCACCTGAAAATATCACCACACGAAGACAATGTAGAGGTATCGGAATCTGAGTGTTCCTTGTTATTAGCAGGTACAGATTTAATAATCTTAGATTTGCTAACTCTAGGTTTCTTAGATTTCCTAGCCTTTTTCTTCCTAGTTGGTGGTGTAGATTCTAGTTGGCTTAAATCCTGAGGTATTTCTTCACTGATAGGCACTATAGTGGGGGCTGACCTAATTAAAGGGCGCTGTTTCCATACTTGAGTGCGAGTGTTCCTAACTAAAGGACGCTCAGACCTAACCTCAATGGATGCATTCCTAGTTAAAGGGCACATTTTTCCATCTAATGTAAAGGTCCTACCAGTGGGACGCCATTGCCAGCCAACCTGGGCACGAGTTCTACCCGTTGGCTTCCATTCAAGACCATTCTTAATGGCATTCATTTCATTCACATGATCAATCAGACACAAATCATGACGTTGGGAAAACATACATTCATTACAATTCCAGCAATTCAAATCAGAATTCACGAATGGTTTTGGCTTCTGCACAGGCGCAGAGCTTTTAGTCTTAACATGATTCTTTTTATTTAAAACTGAACTAACATTCCTATGGTGAGCTTCTACTTCCTTCTTTTTGGCACTACTAGTGGAGGGCTTGATCTTATCTTTCTTGAGTGGCGATCCTTTAGCCTTAGTAGTCTCTTTTAATCCTGTAGAAGGCAAAGTGGGAACATTAGCAACAGATTTTAAAGGTGCCTTACTTGATTGTACCAATGACGGTTTTGCTCCTAGAGTCTTATTAAATGGAGTTACAGCAATGGGCCTATTAGTAAGTAATGGAGAGCCTGGTGTACCTATGTATTGCAAATATGCTAAGCAATATTGAACTCGCTTAATATATTCATGAGCCGAATAATAGTAGCTACTTGAGGGATCTAAGGCATAAAGATCGTCTAAGATATCCCTAACAAGATCTACATGCTTAATGGCATTCCTCATATAATCATCGTAGGTAACCGGGTTTCTCTTATGAAGCGAATTCTTATAAAGCACTACTGACTTGGTTGTTGGAGCACTAGTGGACGGTGCAGAGTCGGTAGCTAAGTTATCAACAACTTCTTGTCGGGTGAGAAGAAGTGTCTCCTTTAATTCAGCCAAAACCATATTTTTGTCAATGAGCAGGATGTTCAAGTCAGAGATTTCCTCGCACTTTTGGTTCAGTTGTTCAACATAAGATTGTTGCTGTGCCGCATTAAAAGTGAAGCGTTCTTCTAGTGAACCATAAAGTTTGGACATTCCCTGTCTTGCACGATCCATCTCCCCTAGAATAGACGAAAGTCTAATTTCTAAGGCCTGGTTTTTAGACTCTACACCCTCTAGTTCCAATTTTAATGTTTCATTTGATGACACATCTCTCTTCAATCTCATAATCTCTTCCTCTAATGCCTTAACAATTGCAATCATCTTGTCACTCGTCTCAACACCGTTTTCACAACCATTTGATATCAAAAGATCCTCATTTTGAGTTTGTTGTTTTAATTCTAAAGATATACAATGTTGTTCTAGTTGATTAAAGCTTTTTGAAAGTAAATTGTAAGAATCTTGTAGCTTTAAAAACTCAGCGTTAGATTCGTGACAAGAATGATTATCTACCTCATTTACAGTATCAGCAACATTTACAGAGAGATCACAAACATCATCACATATATGCACAGCATCACAATTAATCATAGCGGATGTAAGCTCATTCGAATAATTAACATTTACAGTAGTAAGCACATCACACGAGATTACTGCAGACAAGAATCGGTCATATTCGGTTAAAATCTTTTCTTTTTCAATTAGTTATAGTTCGTAAGCGGTGTCCATTTCATAAAACACTTTTTGAACTTCACCAATTTCAAACACAAGATTTTCCTTAAGAGATGCAAAAATTCCTTTTAGACTTTCGACAAACGGATTGATCTCATTTTTAAACACCTCGTTCATATGTTCGAAAGCCCATTCTCCGGCGTTTAAGCCATTTGAAGTCGTACATTCCAAAATGACCTTATCAAAATTGGTAAAGTATTGATTAATCTCTTGCAAGTTTAACCATACAGTGCTAACAGGTGGAAGATCCTTTGGAATTTCCTTAGGACCTTCCATATTGACAAGTGTAGGAAATGTACTAGGGTTTTCTTCATCTAATATGTAGGTTGGTGCTGTGATGAGATCTTTGTCCATATGGAAGCTAATTCTAAAATCCGTTTTTGCAAGCTCCTTATTCATTTTAAAATAATCACACTCGGGATATTTTGTAGAATTGTATGACCGATCCTCATCAACTAGATCCTAACTTGTTCGATCATCGGGAAAAACAATCGGGTCTAAGGCCAATCCTAATTGAGTTGCATTATAAAGTCTAGGACTATGTCTTAAAGCTTGTTTTGCATACCGTGGGTTAGGGGGAAGGCCTTTTTGACGAGATAAGTTAAATTCTCTAAACGAAGCATCAAATAAGTGCACTAGTTGAGAAGAAGCGTATTGTCTTAAAAGCAAGTAATCTAGACTTCTAATCTTATTAGTAGCATTAATCTCCATTTCATTCTTCTTAGACTCGAGTGATTCAAAATCCGTTTGAAGTTTTTGAAAATTAGTGACCACTAACTCCTTTTCTTTAAGTTCATTAGACAGATTTGCTCTTAAGTTTTCAATTTCTTGCAAGTGACCCATTTGTTTGTTTCGAAAGTGATCATATTCGGGATTTGTTAGAGCACTAGACGAAGGCACTAATTCCAAAGTTTGAACTTTCTCGTTGCTTAAGGCAAGCTCATCAGACAAATTCTTATTCTTAGCTAGGGTTTCTAAGAGTGCAGCATTCATTTGGCTAAGTAATGTAGTAGGAACCATGACCAAATCTTGTTGAGCAGGAGTAGGCGTATGCGAAATGGCTCCCGGTTGTGATTCACTCAAAGTCTGGGGACTCACATTGATATTGCTATCATTGATCGTCTCCTCATTTGAAAGACTCACCACCGAAGAATCATTCGAATCAGCACTCTCTTGCACAACTTGATGTGGTTGAATACTAGCATCAGTGGTATTATCAGTGGTATTAATAAGTACCTCAGATCTCTTTTCTGGCCCTAAGCTGGAGATAGTTTCCATGAGAGCAGCCTTTGCAGATTGAAAGTCATCACAGTCTGAGTCATACGCATCGAGATCATCTGCTTGGTATGCTGCATTCTGTGTGGTGACAGTGTCTTGTTTAGCAATCCCTGGATCAGCAAGAAATGCAAGCTCCTCTTCATCAAGTTCCCTTCCTTGTGCCTGAGCATTCACCAGATAGATCTTCTCTGCAAACCATTGTCCATCCCTTCTCCTCTTGGGTTTCTTACAATCCCTGGACATGTGACCCTCTTCCTTGCAGTTGTAGCATGTAATCATTCTCAACTTGCCTGTGGAATTAGCCCGTGGAGCAGGATTGACTATTGGAGCCTGATTGACCGTGCGAGCATTGGTAGTTGATGTGGTAGGTATCCCCTGATATGGTTGAATAGGCTGAACCATTACCCTGCCATTCTCAATAGTAGCTTGTTGGCGAGAATTGGATGAATTCCTCAACTGATTGTTGGTAGGAGCTGATCCCCTAAATCCTCGTTTGCTTAAAGTCCTTGTGAGATAAGCAGACATAGTGGTTAACACTTCAACTGGGTCAGCACCTTGTTTGAATACAGGAACGGGGACTTCCTCATCATCACAGTACATTGCTTGGTCTTGATGAGCTGCATAATCACTAGAAGGAATACTCATTTGATCAGGGTAGCTTGTTGGATATGCTGCATTATCTTGATAAGAAGAATATGAAGATTGAGCATAAGGTGCAATACTTGTTGGGTGAGGTTGTGTAGCATATTGTGATGAAGGTGCACTAAACCGATATTGTTGTTGAAGTGAGGTGGGAGGTTGCGGTAGAATCGAGTATTGGGGAAAGGTTGGTGTCATGTAAGGTGATGGATGATAGGCTTGATGTCCCAAAATATAAGGAGTGTTGTTGTGAGACAAGCTTGGTTGATTCGCCATCAAAGCTAATGAATCAGGGTACATACCTCGTGGAGAACGGTGCATGATCACATGTTTCTCATGCTGCTGAAGAAAAGCATATAGTTGATCCAAATTGCACTTATGCAAATCCCTGGTTAACTTAACATCGGTAATATACTCACCCCATTCAGCTTGAGGTAAAGTATTCAAGAATTTGGTGTTAACCTGGAATGGAGCAATCACAAGATTGTATACATTCAGATCATTCATGAGTGTGGTGAATCTGAAGTAATAATCGTGAAGCGTTTCCCCTGGGTTGTACGTGAATCTATCAAACAGATCATACAACTGACATTCCCTTTCCTGTTTGGTGAGAGACGTACCTTGTAGCAACACCTTAAGACGTTCCCATAAATCCTTTGCCACCGTATACTGACTTACCATCCGATAGATGTCATGGGGAAGAGCTTGGAGAATGGTTTGAAGAGATTTTTCGTCTGCATCTGCAACAAGTTGTTGAGCTGGAGTGAGTTCTTCAAATTCTCGTGGTCGAGTCACATTGTTAGCCACGATGGTACCATAGTCAAGTGGACCATTTAAAATTGACTTAACCATCAGCCTCCCATATACCGGTTTTCCCTTAAGGTAAGACATCATCCGGCCTTGCCATGCTTCAAACACTTCTTTGATGAGCATTGGCGGGCGATTATCCGTTCCCGTAATGACGGAAATATCCGTAAGTGATGTCATCTGAGGCATTACTGAATTCGGATTCATTTTGTTCACTTCAAAGAGACAAAGATTATCGGTTGATCGAGCAGTGAAGTAAAGCTTGTGAATTGTGTTGAGTTTTTGTTGTAAGAAACCAAGATTAAATCCTCTAAAAAATCGTCGAAAAAACAAGCAAAATAACCCTTGATTCGGAACTTTTTGTTGATTCGGAAGTTTGATTCGGAAGATTTGGCTTGGAATTACCTTGATTCGGAACTTTTGGCTTGATCCGGAACTTTCCCTTGATTCAGAACTTTCCTTGATCCGGAACTTTCTCCTTGATCCGGAACTTTCCTTGATCCGGAACTTTCCTTGATCCGGAACTTTTGGTTCGGAACTTTCCTTGGTTCGGAACTTTCCTTGGTTCGGAACTTTCCTTGGTTCGGAACTTTCCTTGGTTCGGAACTTTCCTTGGTTCGGAACTTTCCTTGGTTCGGAACTTTTTGGTGATCCGGAACTTTTTCTTCTTGGTTCGGAACTTTGCTGGGTAATCAGAAACTATGTTCGAGTATGAACAGTCGATCAAAAAGAAGATTTAAACCCAGATTTTTACCAAATAACCCAAAAAGTTTTGTGATTTCTACAATAATAAGTAAAAACTAATACTTATCCACTAATCCCAATCACAAAAACACCAAAAAACACCAAGAATCAAGATGGATCTTCTTAAAGAACACTAATACAATCAAAAACTAAAAAACCACACAAATCACTACCTTAAATCACCCCATAGCTCTTGATACCAAATGTAGAATCTTGATAACCTATGAATCTATGAAGGGGGTTGATGATTTCTAGAGAGAGAAACAAGAGAGAGAAAGTGAGAGAAAACTATGTGTTATTTCAATAAGTGAAAAATGAGAAACATTCAACAACCAACCCCTTTCCATGGTGGAAAGGGGTATTTATACTTCCAAGCTACATTGGGCTTGGGCCGGTCCATGACAAGCCCATGGACCGGTTCTTACTTAACTAAATAAGTAACTAATAACTATTTGTTAACTACGAGCTATTACAACATAAATAATATTGTGGAGTGACCGATACTTCTAATATACGTAAAAACGTATTTCTAACACGGATTATGTTGGGTGTCAAGATACTAGACGTAGCACTTCTGGCAGTGTGCAACTTCTTGGAGATAGACTTATTAGTTGGGCATCTAAAAGGCAGAAAAGCGCTGCGATATCAAGTATAGAGGCTGAATACATTGCTATGTCCGGTTGTTGTGCTCAAGTTCTTTGGATGAGATCACAATTAATTGACTACGGTCTTGGATTCAACAAAATTCTAATGTACTGTGATAACAAAAGTGCAATTGCTCTGTGCTGCAACTATGTTCAGTATTCCCGGGCGAAGCATTATGTCTACCACTCCATCAAAGAGCAAGTTGAAAATGGAGTGATCGAATTGTACTTTGTCAACACTGAGAATCAGCTGGCAGATATATTCACAAAGGCCATTAATCGAGGACGTATCGAGTTTTTGATTGAAAAGCTAGGCATGAAATCATTCTCACCAGCGACACTTAAAGAGTTGGCAGAAGAAACTGAAGAATAGTGGTGGTAAACTATTCTAGAGTATCCTTTGATCGTGATATTGTATATTATCGTATATATTTAAACCAACAAAAAGAAAAATACAAAAATATAAAACATAGAAAAACCAGAAAAAATATAAAACATACAAAAACCACAAAAAATATAAAATCAAGAAAATCCAAAAAATATTTTTCATTTTTTTTAAATCGGGCATGTCTTTTAGTACGGTAATATTTACGTCCTTAGAAATGTCGATTAAAATTGACACGGCGCCATAAATAGAGTCCGTATAAAAGTTGTACATGTTTTAAAACATGACCATTATGGCTTGTAGTTATTTCAGACTGCAACCCGCTTTTCGCATTAAAGTCACGTGTTTCTTAGGAAAACGTTGGCTCACAACGGGAATTAATTTTCTCGGGTATGTTTTACTTTAAAACCATACAAGGGATCAAGTTTACTTTATAACTTGGTCTAACACAAATTTGTGTACGTTTCAGTGCACTTATTTTGTAAAAATAAGAGAAATCTTATTGCCACCAAGAATCGTTCCTTTTAATTCATTAAACCGGAAAATGTCTTTATCAGTATTTGTCTCTTTATGCACCGACTACAACTCTTTAAATAGAAAACGGGTCTGTGTTTTAGGGGGAGCGAATATTAAATCATTCTCAAAAGAAAATCCGTCTTCAAAAGGTTTCAAGAAAAATCAAAAGGTTTTTATGTTAAATGGATACTGTATGTGTTATTAGAACTATGTGCTCTCAGGATAAGCTGCCTATATGTCGCGTATTTGGTTTGGCCTTAACAATTATTGGCTCCTAGGCTAAATCGATTAAGTGCGCTCGTTTGGATTAAGTGCTAATGGAAGATAAGGTTATTTTGGGTGGTAAATAAACTCTGTCTATCTTAAAATGGAAATAGGAAGAAATGGGAGGGTTAAATTTATAAAAGTGGCAGATGTTGACCTAAGTCAAATACCTCCGCCCCGTCTCTTATTTCTACATCACCAAACATCCGCCTACCATCCCACCATTGTTAAACCTGCACATCTTCAAGAAACTCACGTTATAGATCGAATCCATACTCAAGGTACTTGATTCTTAATTCGTTTATACTCGTATCTTATATCCCGCCCCATAACAACCTGATTCACACACCCCAATTACCCATCTTAATGGTTAGGGTTCGTTTGATTCTTGGGTTTCGAATAGGTATTATAAGATGCTGGGTTTTTATCCCCTAGGCCTTAGAATCATAGGAGTTGGCATAGTTCTGATTAAACACGCTCTCACATAGCAAATTAAGCAAAACCTAGATTGTTTTCTTGGTGACTCCGCATTGGTTGCGAAATCATGTAACCCAGATATTTCTTGTTTTCTCCGCCCTATTGTGGAATCTTGTATATAGGTTGCGAAATTTTGTACCCAATTGCGAAATCATATATTTAGTGGGTTGCGGAATCATTGATTTAATCGGTTGCGGAATCTTGACTTTCTGTTGGTTGCGAAATCTTGTCATGAGAATGACTGCGGATTCTTGACTGTTGCCCACTTGCGAAATCTTGAGTGTTTGCTAAGTTGCGGAGTCTTGCCTTTGCTAAGTTGCAGAATCTTGCACACTCGCAAAGTTGCGAAATCTTGACATTAACCAGTTGCGAAATTATGCATTTATTAATTGCGGAATTATGCACTTGATAATTGTGAAATTATGCGTTCATTAGTTGCGGAATTATGCCTATGATTAATTGCGGAATTATAACTGTGTTGACTCATTGCGAAATCTTTACTGCCTTTGAGTTGCGGAATCTTTCCCATCACAAGTTGCGGAATTATGCCCAAAAAAACCATTGCGAAATGTTGTCTATTGGATAAGTTGCAGAATCTTGACATGTTAATTAATTGCGAATTGTTGTCTTCAAATAAGTTGCGAAATCATGTCATTTGGTTAATCAATTGTGAAATCTTAACTCTAATCAATCGCGAAATCTTGACCTTTACTCAATTGCGACATTTATGTCTTTCGATTAGTTGCGGATTTATGTCTTTTGATTAGTTTCGGATTTAGGTCTTTTGATTAGTTGCGAAATCATGTCCATTTGCGAATTTAGGCAAGTGTATGATTGCAAAATTATTATGACAAGCGTGTGATTGTGAAACTATGACAAATGTGTGATTGCAGAATCTTTAGGCTGTTGCGAAATTATTCACATTAGGAGTTTACGAAATTACTGGTTATGTGATTGCAAAATCATATGCTATATATGATTGCAAAATCTTTGTGTTTATGTGATTGAGGGATTATATACCTAATATGATTGTGTAATTATATACTTCGTGCGATTGCAACTTTCGAATTAGACTTTAGTTAAGTTTATACATTCAATTCTAATACATTCGTCTTAAATGATTTCTTGGATTATTCTAGGTCGTCATGTTTTTAGAATATATCGTTAGTGTTATACTACCATGTGTTTAGAATTTCATCTGAATGTATGTTTGTATTTCATATGACGTTTGTCTGTATTATCTTGCTTGGTTTAATTCAATATGGTGACATGTGTTGTGATATATTTGCCATGCTACGGATTTACATGGATAATGAGATGTCTATGTTTGTATATATCAATTGTGTCTGTGTTATGTTAAGCAGGAATTATGTCGATTACCAAAGAGCAACAAAAGGCACTGATGAAGCACTTGTCCCAAAAGCAGAAAGATTTCCATTTGCAGAAAACAATTTCCGACTAAAGGAAGATTTTGATCCACCTAAGCCAGCATTCAAATTAGCAATGGATCTTCTTGACAACTCACCAATCAGCAAAATTATTAGGGTCACAAAGTCAGTACCAAAAATATACTTGCATGAATTCTGGAGATCAGCGGCTTCTACCTCAGTCAATACGATTGATTTCACCCTAGATCGTCAACGAATGACACTTAGTCTTGATCTTTTTCGGACTATATTGGGCTTCCCTCCTCCAGCAAGTGGTACTGAATATGCTACCCCTCCGACTAAGGAACAACTGATCGAGATGATAATAAATCTTGGGTATGATGGTGAATTATCCAACCTGTCTTCATTTCATACAGCACACATTGGACAACCTTGGAAAGCAATTATTAGCATCATCACTCAATATTTTTCTGCAAAGTCAAGGGAAGATGAGGAAAACAGGGAGGACGACGACGAGGATAAAGATACTGATGGGGATGAGGATGATGATGATGATGATGATGATGACAGTGATGGGAATGGAACTGGAAAGGGAGATAAGATTGAAGATCCGGGTAAAAGTGGTGATGAGTCTAACAAGGGTGAAGGTGATAAAGAAACTGAGAAAGGTGATAAGGATGAACACGTAAGTGTCGGTGGAACAACAGAGAAGACTGTGGATGCTACTGTCTCAGAACCTCAGAATCCAGACACAGGTATGACTACTAAACCGGTTTCTACTAATTTCTCTATTATAGAACATGTAGAACCAATGCAGGAAGATGAACCTACCATGTCTATGCCTGAAGACAAAATTCCAGTGTCAGAAGCACAACAAACCACACCTTCTGTAGATCAGCATTCTTCTGACATGGAAGTTGAGGACTTCAGTGTACCAGAACCAACATTTGCTGAATCTCTTATGATAGATGAGAGTGTACAGGAGCAACTCTGACTTACCACTGCAGCTCCACAACATCCTTTCGATTCAGCAACAGAGATCGAGCTTACTAACTTCCTCAACAATCCAATCGATTTCTCAGCTTTTCTAAGGCACACTCACGGGAAATTCACAATGACTCCGGATCTTATCACAATGACAGCCGCAGATGTCAATTTCTTTGACTCAATGAAGATCAGTCACAATGAGGTTGAATATCACATGAATGAGCTGGCAAAAGCCATGAAAGAGACTACTGCCGGGATTCAAACTCCAGTGTTACAGCCCCTTACACCTACAATTATTGCCAGTTCTATGACTATTCCTATGGAACATTTCGTATGTCATGATCTAGAGTATCTAGAAAACGGTGCACAGAAATACGCTACCTCACTTACCATGGTTAAGGCTATAAATCTGGAGAATGTACCGTGGATTGAAGACAAAGTACCTGATGCTATCTGGCGAAGAGAATTGTTAGAAGTCTACGATCCCTACGCAGAACTTGGAGTTTCTCATTGGAATTAAAAGAAGCGATTAGCGTGCAAACACTTCAATAAAGAAAAACCCGGGTCTCTTATCATATCAGATCATAGAATCATGAGCATCTAAGGAGTCACCACTAGGACAATACTCGGTTATGAGTACTTGACTCAAATCCGGTTCAAACGTACTGACAAGAAAGAATACAGCATCGAAGAAAGCGACCTATAGTACCTTCGCCTTGAAGAAATTGAAGACTTTCTTCTGATACTGGCTCAAGAAAAGGTTGCTCACTTGGACACTAACGAAGTAATAGCACTAAGTTCCAACATTCGTCAATTTACACGCAAGATTGTCATCAAAAATCGGGTAGAAGATCTTCAACTGGGTGTGGAGAGTTACCAACAACAACTAAACTTGCGACGTCCTCACACAACCCCACTCAATCAATACCACAAGGGTAAATTTCCTTACATGGGGACTCTGAAACCGGAAGCAGGAATTTTTTATCCGAACGCGACGGGAGTGATGCAATATATGAGATTTTCTGAACTGCATAAATTCAGTGATGGAACACTAAAAAATGTTCGTGATGACCTGCTAGTTCTCAAT
Source organism: Glebionis coronaria (assembly GCA_025667525.1). Taxonomy (NCBI): domain Eukaryota; kingdom Viridiplantae; phylum Streptophyta; class Magnoliopsida; order Asterales; family Asteraceae; genus Glebionis; species Glebionis coronaria. Next base: position 647,080,816 of record CM046874.1, read on the forward strand.
GCAAAACTACCACTTCCAGTCGTCACGTACACTTGGGCAGATCAATGCAAGAGAAGTGCCAACTACGCGATCAAGAAGATCGAGGCAACATTACGGAAGCGTCGGTTAATAAGAAGTGTGGAACAATTCATAGGTGGAAGGCCATATGGAGCTCACTACAGGCAAACGGAACGATCCATTAATTATGGATCGTCTTCTCTCAGGTCAACTCCATATTGTCTAATTTGTGAATATGTACATATTGTGAATATTGTGTCTTTTGTGGCATGTTGTAGTGTAAAATTATGATATTTTTTCAAGAATTTATCTCGAGATTCTAAATCTTTCAAACATATCGTACTCAAGCACTACAACTAACCCTCATTAATTTGAGGGGGAGCATTAATATGTTCTTTGGCCAACATCTAATGTCATTTTATTACCCAAAGACTGGTTAATCCATTAATATCTAAAATATTGATGGTTAACATTTTGGAAAGGGGAGAAAATGGGATTAAGGAGACTTAATGATATTTGGCTAAAAAAATGAAAAAGGCTTAAAAGATAAACCAACTTAACATGTGTAATGCACAAGTTAAGGGGGAGCGTTTTTGATGAACAAAACACTTAAGGCACAAAAAACTTTGATTATAATATCACAAGTGATTTAAGTGATTTTCAAGGATTTTTCATGGTGACAATACTTACCCAAAATACACTTAATTCACGACGAACGTGGTGACAAAAGGGTGGTAGGATTAGGTATTTGTCCAATGATTCATCAGAACTGATGGAATCTCCCCAAGGACAATTCCCTAAATAGAATTAGAAGTCCTAGGAAAGATGGAGGATAGATTGTGAACGTAGAAGAATGCCGACCAAGTACTTAAGCTAGCACTGGAACAATCACAACAAGGTGCTAGTGATGACGTATTGGTGAGAATTGAAGGGGTTGAAGAATGAAAAAGAATTGTAAAGATAAAGGGTGTAAAGAAAGAAGCCCTCCTTACAACTTTAGACAGAAACCGGGTCAATACATATGCTATTGAGATCATTTTTAATGATTCTCGATATTGAAGATAGACATCATGGACCCAGTGATGCAATGCACAACCCTCCCCAGCTAACTCAAATATCTCTCAAAAGATATTTTTTTAATCACACGGAGAATAACACGTTATCTATTGGTTTATTCACTCCGAATAGACTGATATTGAATAGGTGGCACTCCTCTCCAGCCATCGCTCACTAAATCAAAACCTACTATCGAGTCTAGAGCCACGAGATCATCAAAAGTCTCATTAGGACACTTTCCATTCATTCCTTTCTTCTTCACACACTGTGAAAAGCAAGAGATCTTTATGAGTCCTACGCAGTATTCTTGTAATATTGCCAGAACATCCGAGTGATACGCAAGTATTACAATGAAGATGAATCCTTCTTGAGCCAACATCAAACAAGCTTATGGTAGGTGACACGTGCGGTTCTTTAAGAACCAATCTTGTGAAAACTGGAAAGAAACATTAGTTTAATTCTTAATTGAACTTAAACTCATTCCAGGCCTCTACGCATTATCGTAAGATCTTTCCAGAACACTCAGAGTGACACTCTTTAGAGTTCACCGTGACGAGTGGAAATCCTTCTAGTGTTAACATCAAACAGCACTTGGTAGGTGACAAGCAAGATTCTCTTTGAATTAAGTTTGTGACAACTGGAAAGCAACGATGGTGAATATCTTAATTGAAATTCACTTGTTCCAGGTTTCATGAATTGACGGCTTCAATCATAAGGATTTTTAATCCAAATGATTCACTCTTTATGTTCGCAGTCAGCTTTGGACGGTCGAATAAAGAGAACGAGTTTTCCCGCGAAATCCTGTCAGGAAGTTACTTAACTGAAACTATCCGTCACGGGTACGATATCTAATATCGTCCAACGGTCTTCATCGACCGGAGGTAAAATGCTACCGAATTAGAATAAAATGTCAAAGCCATTTTATTCGTGTCTTATTATGTTTCTGCATTCGAAGATGGTGGCGTTGCGGTGTACCTGTTGAAGACGTCCTCACATGCTTATTCCTTCTGCATCAAATACTTCTACAAATTCAAGAAAGTATGACCTAAAAGTCTTCCGCTGTATCGACTCTGAAACTTTCAAGAATTCAACAAAGGATAAGTGTGTGGGACATGAAGTCACGAAGAGGCGAACATCACAAGAAGATAAAGACTGCACGTGAAAGGCCAAAAGAACGTGTTCCAAGAAAAAGGCTGATATTATTCAACACCATATTCACAAAAAGAAGAAAAAGAAAGAAAGAAAAGAGAAAGTAGACTACGAGCTCAAGAACAAGATCTAACATGCTAGATTAGGACTTTTTAATTTTGGAGTGACCTCCCTTTGGGGGAGATTGTTGGAAATACGTTTTATGTATAAAGAAAGTCTCGGTCACTCCAACAATGTAGTTATAGGCTCGTAGTAGTGTTTAAGTTACATTTATTAAATAGCCCAACCCATGAGCATGTTCATGGGCCGGAGGCCCAAGTCCATTAAGGACTTGGGTATATAAGCCTCTTTCCACCATGGAAAGAGGTGTTGGTTGTTTCATTTCTTATAATATTACACATAGTTTCTTTTACTTCTCTCTCTAAGTTTCTCTCTCTAGAAAACATCAACCCTCTTGAAATACAAAGATTATTATTGTTCTACATAATCCTAACAAACTGCAAACATAAATTTCTGCAACTACCCAATATTCAGAAGTGTGTCCGGCTATTTATCACATATATAAGAAAGCTTCAAGCTGCACAAAGTTTCTAATAAGATTGTGTTTTATCATTAGACTTTTATAAACGGTAGCTAAATTAAAAAAATTACCTTTATGCCTTGTTGCCTTGACAAGGATTGTGTCATCCGGGTCCATGAATCTTTAGGTATTTGACGCAATATAGCCATCGTCGTGCTTAGTGGTGATATCACCTCCAAACCTTTCTACATTTCTTTTACTACAACTGAAATCAATATTTACTTGTTAGCTCATTAGCAATAACCAATCATTAAAAGATGTTGGTGATCTTTCTTTTGGCAATAGGCATTTTAGGTATGCAATTAATAGATAAAGATCCTTACTGTAAGTTGTGCCATACACCATTGAGGGCGTCTAAAACACTATTAAACAATGTGTATAAAGTAACCAACCATACTATTATTTCAACAATCACTCATAATGCACGTAAGGTAATCAAACATGCAAATGGATAGTTAATCTTAAGACCATGTCTTTATACCACCTAAAAGTTTGCGAGGAAGCTGCAATGTTATTTACTTTTGGAGAATAGAAAGTAATTACGTATATGAAACATAAAATAACTTCAAGCACCAAATAGCTATGATTATAATTCAAGTATTATCTTTTCATCCCCCTTAAGGGCCTATATGGATGGATATAAAACTTGGTTTATCCGTGTAGCTAATTCTTACTGATTTAAATTAGGTGGTATAAGCAATCAATCTTGAATATTTATTATCTTTTCTATAAAAAAAAGTAGATTAAAAGGTGGTGGAGTTACCTTGTGAAAAACATGAAAAACATTTTATTTAGCAATCTTGACAATAGTTAGACAAGTATATGTTCAGTTTAGTTTGCATCAAAGCATTTGGGACAAAAATACAATCAAGATTGCGTTCCTTTAAATCCTACACAAACTATAATCATATTTATACTAGACAAAACTTTTAGAATTCCTTAACTAAATCTAGTCAAGTAAAAGAGCAATATACTTTCAAGTAAAGAGAAATATATTTGAATGCACCTTGTTCAGTTACAGAGAAACAATCCATGAGCAGTAAAAATTGGAAAAATGACTTAGAGCTTTCCTTGAACATCCAGACTATGTGTAGCTTCCGGAGTATTTGCGATTTGCCTGCCTATATGATTCTCACTTGGTTGCATTGACAGGACGCATTTCTTAGCAGTAGACATTATTAGACTCCAATGTCGTGTAGGTCTGCACACTCAAGTTAAATCACAAATGGTCTTTTTACATTTTGCTCAAGTCTCTAAGCAATGTGGCTGTAGACTTTAAAATGAGTTACTATATTCAAACCCACCTATACATGTGGTGTTTAAAGTGCGCAAAAGATTTTACTGGGTCCTCGCTCTATGGTGATTTGCAAAAAAGAGTTCATTTTTAACCTTGATTTCAGTTAAAAGATGTGTGGTTGACTTTTTGTGTAACACCCCCAAATTTATACAACTCAATACAGCGGAAGACTAGTTGGTGTTACGGGATAGCACATTACTCACATCATAGACAACGCATAAAAATCGCGTCGTTTATTAATAAATCATTTCCATTCATAACATCAAAGTTACATCGGTCCCAAGTCATTATATTTCATACAAAGTTTTATAAAGTATTTGAATGGAAAAATATTGTTTAAGTGCGGGCCATGAAGTCTTGTCGTCTTCCCGAGAATTACCTTCAAGTACCTGAGATAAAACATGTTAAAAGAAAAGGTCAGCGATAACGCCGAGTGAATTCATAGAGTTTAATAAATTCCATCAATATAACTTTGGTATAAAATTAGTACCAAAAATCAATTCGTACAAATCATTGTAATAGGCCGTAAAATAGCCAAAATCATTTTATACAAATCTTTGTAATAGGCCATAAAATAGCCAAAGTCATTTTATATAAATCCTTATCGAAAATCATAATATAGGCATTTGCCTTAAAAATCAGTATACGAGCCAATGTCGTAAAAACATCATACGATACGTCTTATGACGTCGTATCAAATCAAATAAAAATCGTTATATGAATATGGTTATGAAAACCAAAATGCAATCATAATATCAATAGTATGACCCTGTATTGCTAGTCAGGAAATACATCGTAATTCGAAGCGTCTATTAGTATTTCGTTAATTCGGATTATTATAAGCCGCATGACATTGTTACCTTACTAAACCAACGACGGGTAGCTAACCCGATACAAATTTTGCCCATCTAAAGTAGCGTGTCGTCACAAAGGTCACGCTATTGAAATCTTCTCATACATTAATTCGCTTACCAATCAATGTGGCACGACGGGGATCAACCGTCAAGGCGCGAACTGGGGTGATCGTCCCCAAATAGTACTATTAAATGCATAAGCGTCTACCAACTCCCGGTAGTTCACAATTCATGCTAATGGGACTTTTAGTGACATAACCTAACTTTAATAATCCATTTAAGTTCATCTATCGGGTCCATTAATCATTTATCGGGTCATACAATCGGGTCATTCAATCATTCGGGTCCAAAATCAATAAACAAACAATCGGGACAACTGGTGTCCAAACTTTTATAAAAACTAACATGTTATCTCCCTCGCGGGTTTATAAAGCATTTATAAAACATTTAAAAGAGTGCGAGGCTATGAACTCACGTTGATGTGGGAAGACGATTATCGGCGATTCGGATGTACGGTACGGGCTTCAATCACGGAAACCTATATAAATAATAATCGGTCTTAGACGTTTGTCCAATGACTTTATAAAAATATCAATTATGTATACATATGATGATTATATATATATGATGATCAAGTGGGTTTACATATCCTCATTTACTCATTTTTGTGTTATGTGTCGATAACTTTTATATTAGTTTACTAGTTTTACCCGTTTACGTGTCTTAAGTCCAATAAACTTATTATAAGTTATTTAACTTATTTTAATCCATTTTGTACTTATATTATCAGTACATACACTTTAAAGTTGGGCCCAAATGGGTTAAGCCCAATAAGTTCTTTTTATGGGTATTTATCTTATTTAGTCCAATTATTAGCCCAAGTATTAGTCCAATATGTTTACTTAGCTCGTTAATGTCCGTATGCCCTATAGTTCGGGTTTTATCGGTTTTTACTTGTTATACATGTCTATATATCAGTATATAAGTTTTATAAAGTTTTCATTAGACGGGTCCAACCATCTAAGTTTTATTTAACAAAAACGTTAATTTTACGGCGATAGCCGAAAAAGTCGTAAAAATCAAGTTTATAGTTTTATAACTTATAAGTATTATTTCACTAATATTTATATAAGTTATTCATCCATTTACCCTTTTACATATTTATATAAATAAGTTTTATAAGTTATTGGGTTTTACTTTTACATTTTATACATTATAATTTGAGTGCTTATATAATAGTATTATTCTTTAATTTCCAAAATCTGATTTTTAACTTCACTTTCACCAAAACTGCCATATCTTGAGTTCTATATGGAGATAAAAGCTCAAATTTTTATCACATAAACTAAATGATATGTGCTACAATTAACTCTTCTATAGCTACTGTTGAATCATCTTCTAAATATTTTCTAAAAATCGTCCAAAACAGTAACTTCAGATTTATACCCTAAACTTGTTTTGATCATATCTCACTCATTATTTTGATTCCATTGCATGGCCAACTCTCACATGTGTACAAGACCCATAGCTTACTGTAAATCCATCCTACTTCATCATTTTATCAGTTCATGACTGTGACAAATCTAACATTTTCAGGTAGTTAAATATTTTCTCGTATAATATTTTGAAACTTATTTTTGTGTTGGTTGACGAACTCACAATTTACGGATTTAAATTTGGGCTTACGTGCATAATTTGGCGTCTTTTACGACTAAACCGGAAACCTTAGGATTACGTATTTACGTTTTTGAACTCCGTTTTTGATGAGACAATTTTTATTGGATTCGTTTTGTGACGGTGATTCATAATTTATAAAAACGTTTTTCGTAAAACGACCCGAGGGCAAGCAAATCGAGAAAACTAGAATCGAGAAATACCCGTAAACTAGTGAGATGGGACAAAACACTTTGCCCCATCCCACTAGCTTACATGGGACGGCAAGAACACCTCACCACCATTAGGTGGCACAAACTTAACTTGTTTATAACAAGTGTAAGCTTTAGCTTACACTTTAAGCTAAGCCTTCCACCAAACTATCAAAACCAACACATGGTTTTCACTTAACCATTTCATCCATGCATTTCACTCTCAAAACTCTCTCAACTTCATCATTGTGCCGTCCCATATCAAGCCACAAACACCATTTTTGATCTCTTCCAACTACAAACCACATGTTTACTAGTCCTATTAAGGTGTTTCCTTGAAACCTTGATCATTTGGTGGCCATATAACCAACTTTGGAGGTGATTTGCTTGTGTCCTAGGGCTGATTTTCCAACATATGATTTGCTATTTGATGGTCTTGGAGATACTTGTTGTATTCATCAAGTTCTTGCCTTCCTAAAACAAGAAATCCACTTGGATTGGTAAAGAAGATCATCCTCTACATTTTTCTCTTATTATTTTGTAAAGAACAAATGTATTTTCTTTCATTTTGTATATGTATATGATGTATATATGATGATAAAAATGTTGTGTGGGGATCAAGTGTTGATAAACATGCTTAAAAATGATGATAACCATAAGAAATGAAGCTAAAATCATGTCTAATTAGTTGGCTGTATAAAAACAGTAGATAACTAAATGAAGAACTGATAAAAATGCATGGTTTGATCTATTTACAGTAAAGTAGATGACGTTATACACATGTGAGAGTTGGCCATGCAATGGAATCAAAATAATGAGTGAGATATGATCAAAACAAGTTAGGTGGTACAATCTGAATAAGCAGTTTTGTAGGGACTGTTAAGACAACTTAGACTCAAACTGAGCAGTAGCTATAACTAAGTTATATTTAGCACATATTATGAAGAAGTTGTCATCCAAAAATGAGCTTCTAAGTCATTGTAGAACTCTAGATATGATAAAAATGGTGAATGTGAAGTTAAAAAAATCAGATTTTGGAAATAATGTTTATTATTATTATATAAGCACTCACTTTATAATTTATAAAATGTAAAGTATAAACCCACTAACTTATAAAACTTATTTATATAAATGTATAAAAGGTTAATTAAATGGGTAAATTAGATAAATGGTGGTAAAAACAATATTTATAAGTAATAAAAACTATAAACTTGATTTTTACGACTTTTTCGGCTATTGCCGTGAAATTAACGTTTTTCATCAAATAAAACTTAGACGACCAAACCCGTCTAATGTAAAGTTTATAAAAGTTGTATACTGATGTATAAGTAACTAAGACAAGTAAAAACCGATAAAACCCGAACTATAAGAATTACGGACATTTACGAGCTAAATAAACCTATTAGACTAATAATTGGACTTAATAAGATAAAAACTTGTAAAAAGAATTATTTGGGCTTGACCCATTTGGGCCCAACATGAAAAATATATATACTGATCATATAGGTATAAAATGGGTAAAAACAAGTAAAAGAACTTATAAAAGTATTAATGGACTTAAAATAGGTAAAATCGGTAAAACTAGTGAACTAGTAAGACGATACTAAAACGTAAACGCTAAAACGAGTAAATGAGGATTTATAAACCCACTTGATCATCATCATATGTACAAAAATCATATATATGTATATTGTTATTTTGATAAAAGTCATTGGACCGAGTCTAAGACCGATTATTATTTATATAGGTTTCCGTGACCGAAGCACGCCCGTAGCCGATAATCCGCCTTTCATTAACAACGTGAGTTCATAGCCTCACACTCTTTTTAAATGTTTTATAAAATGATTTGTAAACCCGCGAGGGAGATAACATGCTAGATTTTTATAAATAGAACACAAGTAGTCCCGATTGTATGCTTAATGAGATGGACCCGAATGATGCTATGACCCTTTATTCGAGACTAAAAGGATTATTAGTAGTTAGGTTATGTCACTTAAAGTCCCATTAGCATGAATTGTGAACTACCGGGATTTGGTAGACGCTTATGCATTTGATAGTACTATTTGGGGACGATCACCCCAGTTCGCGCCTTGACGGTTGATCCCCGTCGTACCACATTGATTGGTAAGCGAATTTATGTATGAGAAGATTGCATAGCGTGATTTTTGTGACGACACGCTAACTTAGATGGGCAAATTGTTTGTCGGGTTCGCGGCCCGCTGTTTTCACAGTAAGATAACAATGTCATGCGGCTAATAATAATCCTACCATGTATCCTATAATACAACATAAGACATTAATAATAAACGATGACGACGCTATTACTATGAATATATTACCTATCATGGTAATATAGAGACTACGGTCTCATGGACGGTTTCAGATGTATGCTTGATTTATATATTGCCTGAATAGCAATATGTGGACTTACTTCCGATATTATACTTGTGTTCTGATTTTAAATGATTGTAAATGATTGTTTTATATAACGGTTTTCATTAAACTCTATGAATTCACTCGGCATTCGCTGATATGATTTTTGCATGTTTTCTATCTCAGGTGCTTGAAGGTAATCCAGATGGAGATCGACTCTGATGGCCCACACTTAATATTAAAAATGTTCATTCGATCTGTGTTTTGTAAACTCAATGACCTGTATAATTTGGGACCTGTTGTACACTTTTAAACCTTTTTATCGAATGAATGTTTGTTAAACCTTGTACAACCATTTTTATGTGTTGTCTATGGTTGGAGTTATTGTGCTATCCCGTAACACTCTGAAAGACCCTTCCGCTGTACCGATACGAAAAATGAGAGTGTTACAGTTTGGTACCAGAGCTCTCGTTGTAGAGAACAAAAGATTTTAAAAACCAAGGTTTTGAACAAAACTTTTCAAAATCTTTTGACAATGAACATTTAAGAAAATAATTGAAAAATCTTTTGACTATAACGGTGCCAGAGATCTCCGACGTTACCAACAAGCCCTATTGAGAAGATATATATTTTGATATATATAATTTAATTTATATATATGTATATATCGTGATTTCATTATGTAATTGTTTAACTAGTATGTTATCCTAATACGAGATAAATATATATAAATGCAGATTGTCATGGCTGACCCTAATATTCCTGTAGAAAACCATGCTATTCCCGAACCTAATATAGAAGATGATCCTTATTTAGACTTAGTAGATTTTGATATTGATGACGAGGAGGAACCATTTGAGGATCCCGAGCCCGAGTTAGGACTAGGAGATCAGATTGCCCCTCAGGAAGACTTAGTAGAGAATGAGATTGAGAATGTGGGTAATGAGGACGTGGATATTGAGAATGCTGATATTGAGAATGAGAATGAGATTGGGTTAGATGAGTTAGATGATGAGATTGACGACGAGGATGTCGAGGAGGATGTAGGTATAGATGTTGAGGTTGATGACGATGAGGAAGCTGAGCTTATTTATTCGTATGATGTTCCAGAGGGCGAGCCTTTGCCCCCACCAGTTTGTTTGTCTGATTCCGAGGATGAGTTACCTAGGGACGAAATGTCTGAATCGTCTGAATCTGATTCTGAATCAGAGGAGGATGAGGATGACGATGCACCTGACGGTACCGATGGTATTGCTACTCGTAGACGTGAGATAGGAGAGTCGTCTAGTGCTCGAGAGGCTACTCATATTGATGGTCTTGCACCATGGGCCTTGAGACGTGATCTAGATGCTTCCCGTGTTAAGAGTTGTGTGACAGAGGTTGGATTAGGTGTTGTTCAGACTCAGGTTGCTTATTTGGAGTCGAAGACTAAGGTTGGCGAGAAAGAGCGAGAATTGCTTAGTTTGGATTTGAGTGATGTAGAACGTGGTTTGAATGAGGCTTTTAGGAGATTATCGGTATTGGAAGGTCGTGAGTTTGCTGAGATGAAGAAAAAGGTGAATTCTATGGAAATTCAGTTGAGTGTGGCTCGTGCGATGCGTGAGAAAGCTGAAAAGGAGTTGAATGTATCCGTGGGTTGGAACAGTAGATTTTATGCCGACATGGTTGAAAGAGGAGTAATCCGTAAGCGCCCAGCTGAAGATGTGTCTAGTGATCGTCCGGCAAAGATCCAGAAGACGATGGATGATGGACCATCTGGCGGTTCTCAGTAGACCAGTCTGTATTTAGTAGTGACCTTTAGATCTTTTGTGTTTGTAGCTTTGACTGAACCGACTTGTTAGTTGTAGACTTGGCACGAATTTTGAGTGTATATAGTGTTAGAACTTTGATATGGATGTACTAAGACAATACTTTTGTTTCAGATCGAATGAAATATGTATCTTGTCTTGAATTCCATATTGTGCCTTATTTGTATCTTGATTATGAATTCGATCCATATTATATGAATCCTTTGTTGGGTGAATGCTTAATGCTTTGAAATTGTGGAATTATAGAACTATGCCGCCCAAGAAGGCTGTGACTGAGGATGATGTACGTAGTATTATTACGGAGCAAGTTACCGCATCTATGACTGAATTTATGGCAAATGCTAGAAATGAAGCTGGCGGTAGTGGAGCTGGCGGTAGTGGAGCTGGCGGTAGTGGAGCTGGCGGTAGTGGAGCTGGCGGTAGTGGAGCTGGCGGTAGTGGAATTGGCGGTACTAATGTGAATGTGAATGCTAATAATGCGAATGCTAATGCTGGAGGAAATGTAGGAGGACTTGGAACGAATGCACCTGAAGTTGGTGGCTGTACTTATGTGACGTTCATGAAGTGTGAACCTCTACCTTTTAATGGAACTGAAGGTGCTGTAGGACTAAGCCAGTGGATCGAGAAGATTGAATCGGTGTTTAGGATTAGTAAGTGTAAGGAGGAAGATAAGGTGACTTTTGCTATGGCTACTCTTAAAGGTCGTGCGTTGACTTGGTGTAACGGGAGAATTGCTTTCATGGGTCTTGATGCTGCTAATGCTACTCCTTGGGCTGAAATCAAGAAGTGGATGACTTTGGAGTTTTGTCCTCGTAGTGTGATCATTAGGTTAGAACAAGAGTTGATTCATCTGAGAATGAAAGGTGTGGACATTGATAGTTACACGAACCGATTCCATGAGTTGGCCTTGCTATGTCCTCGATTGGTTGAACCCGAAGAGATCCGAATTGAGCAATATGTGAAAGGGTTGACCAGGAATATCCGGGGGGACGTGACATCATCGAAACCACTGACCATTGATGATGCTGTTCGAATGGCTTACCAACTCATTGGACAGATAATTCAGGATAAGGAAGATGAAGCCCGTGTAGGTGAGAAAAGAAAGGGAGACGGTGATCGTGTAGATAGAGGTGATAATAGGAAGAATTTCAATCGCCGTTAGAACCAGAGAAAGGGGAATGCAAATGCTATTACCAACAATGCACCGCGCAACGATGATAGATGTCCTAAGTGTGGCAACAAGAGGCATCCTGGCGACTGCTGGAAGTGCCGAAATTGCGGAAAGCTTGGACACAAGGTTGAAAGGTGTAAGAAGGGAACGATTTGCTTCAACTGTAATGAAGAAGGTCATAGGAAATCGGAATGCCCCAAGTTGAAAGCGATTGTACCTGGAAGAAACCCCCAGGGTGGTATCTACCAACTTGGAACAATTGAGGTGAAGAAAGAGGATCCGAATGTCGTTACCGGTACGTTTTTACTCAACAATCATTATGCTGTTGCTTTATTCGATTCGGGTGCCGATAGGAGCTTTGTATCCACTAAATTTAGTGCCCTGATGGTAAATTAGTGAAAACTAATAAGCTATTAGAAGGATGCTCTCTAAATCTCTTGAACCATTCCTTTCCGATTGATTTGATGTTGATAGAATTAGGAAGTTTCGATATTATTATTGGTATGGATTGGTTGTCGTTGAATAATGCTACTATTTTATGTGGAGAGAAGAAGGTTAAGATTCCTCTTAGGAATAGGACGTTAGTAATTGATGGTAGTCGAGGTGAATCCCGTTTGAAAATCGTTTCATGTATTAAAGTCCAAAAGTACATCAGGAACGGTTGTGAGTTATTCTTAGCTCAAGTGACCGGGAATGAGTCTAGGGAGAAACGATTGGAAGATGTACCTATTATTTGTGAATTTCCTGAGGTATTTCCTAAAGATTTACCGGGACTTCCACCGATAAGGCAAGTAGAGTTTCGAATCGATTTAATTCCTGGTGCTGCACCGGTGGCACGTGCGCCTTACCGATTAGCCCCTTCTGAATTAAAGGAGTTATCTGAGCAACTTAAGGAGTTGTCTGATAAAGGTTTTATTCGACCGAGCTCGTCGCCTTGGGGAGCTCCAGTCTTGTTCGTTAAGAAGAAGGATGGATCTTTTCGTATGTGCATTGATTATAGGGAACTGAATAAGTTGACAATTAAGAATCGATATCCTTTACCTAGGATTGATTATTTGTTTGATCAACTGCAAGGATCTAGTGTGTATTCTAAGATAGATTTGCGGTCAGGATATCACCAACTTCGCGTCCGTGAAGAAGATATTCCCATAACTGCATTTAGAACTCGTTATGGACACTATGAATTTCAAGTAATGCCATTTGGGTTAACTAACGCACCTGCGGTTTTCATGGATTTAATGAATCGAGTGTGCAAGCCCTACTTGGATAAATTTGTGATTGTGTTTATTGACGATATTCTAATCTATTCTAAGAATGAAGATGAGCATAGAGAACATTTGAGGATTGTTTTGAAGTTGTTGAAGGATGAAAGGTTGTATGCTAAGTTTTCAAAGTATGATTTCTGGTTGGATTCTGTGCAATTTCTTGGTCATGTGATTAACAAAGATGGAATTCATGTTGATCCTGCAAAGGTTGAAGCTATTAAGAATTGGTCTGCACCAACAACGCCAACGGAAGTGCGACAGTTCTTAGGATTAGCTGGCTATTATAGGCGATTCATTAAAGAATTTTCTTTGATAGCTAAACCCTTGACTAAGCTTACTCAGAAGAATAAACCTTTCGTTTGGGGAAGTGATGAAGATGGAGCATTTCAGACATTGAAGCAAAAATTATGTAGTGCGCCAATCTTGTCATTACCCGAAGGGAGTGAAGATTTTGTAGTATGTTGTGATGCATCTCTTAGAGGTTATGGAGCTGTTTTGATGCAGAGAGAGAAAGTGATAGCTTATGCTTCTAGGCAATTAAGGAAGAATGAGGAGAATTATACTACTCATGATCTTGAGTTAGGAGCTGTGGTCTTTGCTCTTAGGTTGTGGAGACATTATCTGTATGGCACCAAGTGTACGGTATTCACTGATCACAAAAGCCTACAGTATATTCTCGACCAGAAAGAGTTGAACATGAGGCAACGAAGATGGATAGAGTTGTTAAGTGATTATGATTGTGATATAAAGTATCACCCAGGAAAAGCCAATGTTGTTGCTGATGCGTTGAGTAGGAAAGATAGAGAGCCTATCAGGGTGCGTTCTCTAGTCTTGACCGTGCACAATAATTTGCCTGAGCAAATTAGAAATGCGCAAATAGAAGCTTGTAAGAAGGAGAATTTTGTTAATGAAGGGTTCCGAGGAGAAGGAGATCCTTTAGAGGTTAGAGCTGATGGAGTGAAATGTTTAAGAGGTCGTATGTGGATACCTAAGTTTGGAGGCTTAAGAGATTTGATTATGTTAGAATCCCATAAATCTAAGTATTACATTCATCCGGGATCTGATAAGATGTACCATGATTTGAAGAAGTTGTATTGGTGGCCGAATATGAAAGCTGACATAGCTATGTATGTTCTTCAATGCTTGACTTGTGCTAGAGTCAAAGCTGAACATCAAAAGCCATCAGGACTACTTCAACAACCAAAGATTCCTGAATGGAAGTGGGAGCGAATTACAATGGACTTTATCACCAAGCTTCCTAGAACATCATCTGGAAACAATTCGATTTGGGTTATTGTCGATAGACTGACCAAATCAGCACACTTCATTCCGGTTAAGGAGCAGTTCTCACTGGAGAAGCTGACTCGAATATACCTGGATAATGTCGTATGCAAGCATGGAGTGCCTGTATCGATCATTTCAGATCGAGATCCTAGATTCGCATCGAATTTTTGGAAATCTCTCCAAAGATCTTTGGGAACGAATCTCGATATGAGCACTGCTTATCACCCCCAGACTGATGGGCAGAGTGAAAGGACGATACAAACACTTGAAGATATGTTGAGAGCTTGTGTGTTAGACTTTGGTAAGAATTGGGATAAACATTTGTCGTTAGCAGAGTTTTCGTATAACAATAGTTACCATTCTAGTATTAAGGCTGCACCGTTTGAAGCTTTGTATGGTAGGAAGTGTAGATCTCCTGTATGTTGGAGTGAAGTTAGGGATACCCAGCTCACGGGACCGGAATTGATCCGGGAGACTACGGAGATGATAGTTCAGATTAAGAAGAGGTTGTTGACTGCCCGTAGTAGACAGAAAAGTTACGCGGATGTGCGGCGGAAGCCAATGGAGTTTGAAGTGGGTGACCGAGTAATGTTGAAAGTATCGCCATGGAAAGGCGTTATAAGATTTGGAAAACGAGGAAAATTGAATCCCCGTTATATTGGACCCTTTAAGATTTTATCTAGAGTAGGTCCGGTGGCTTACAAACTAGAGTTACCCCCAGAACTTCATGGTGTTCACAACACATTCCATGTATCTAATCTGAAGAAATGTCTAGCAGTGAGTGATGAGAAAATTCCGTTAGGTAAGGTTCGAATAGATGGGAAGTTGCATTTTATCGAAGAGCCCGTAGAAGTTATGGACCGTGAGGTAAAGCAACTGAAACAAAGTCGGATACCTATTGTCAAGATCCGATGGAATTCAAAGCATGGACCGGAGTATACTTGGGAACGAGAGGATGAAATGTGGAAGAAATATCCGCACCTCTTCGATTTCAATAAGAAACGGACATCCAAATGAAATGGATCACGAGGACGTTGATCCCTTTTAGGAGGAAAAGCTGTGACAAATCTAACATTTTCAGGTAGTTAAATATTTTCTCGTATAATATTTTGAAACTTATTTTTGTGTTGGTTGACGAACTCACAATTTACGGATTTAAATTTGGGCTTACGTGCATAATTTGGCGTCTTTTACGACTAAACCGGAAACCTTAGGATTACGTATTTACGTTTTTGAACTCCGTTTTTGATGAGACAATTTTTATTGGATTCGTTTTGTGACGGTGATTCATAATTTATAAAAACGTTTTTCGTAAAACGACCCGAGGGCACGCAAATCGAGAAAACTAGAATCGAGAAATACCCGTAAACTAGTGAGATGGGACAAAACACTTTGCCCCATCCCACTAGCTTACATGGGACGGCAAGAACACCTCACCACCATTAGGTGGCACAAACTTAACTTGTTTATAACAAGTGTAAGCTTTAGCTTACACTTTAAGCTAAGCCTTCCACCAAACTATCAAAACCAACACATGGTTTTCACTTAACCATTTCATCCATGCATTTCACTCTCAAAACTCTCTCAACTTCATCATTTTTCCGTCCCATATCAAGCCACAAACACCATTTTTGATCTCTTCCAACTACAAACCACATGTTTACTAGTCCTATTAAGGTGTTTCCTTGAAACCTTGATCATTTGGTGGCCATATAACCAACTTTGGAGGTGATTTGCTTGTGTCCTAGGGCTGATTTTCCAACATATGATCTTGCTATTTGATGGTCTTGGAGATACTTGTTGTATTCATCAAGTTCTTGCCTTCCTAAAACAAGAAATCCACTTGGATTGGTAAAGAAGATCATCCTCTACATTTTTCTCTTATTATTTTGTAAAGAACAAATGTATTTTCTTTCATTTTGTATATGTATATGATGTATATATGATGATAAAAATGTTGTGTGGGGATCAAGTGTTGATAAACATGCTTAAAAATGATGATAACCATAAGAAATGAAGCTAAAATCATGTCTAATTAGTTGGCTGTATAAAAACAGTAGATAACTAAATGAAGAACTGATAAAAATGCATGGTTTGATCTATTTACAGTAAAGTAGATGACGTTATACACATGTGAGAGTTGGCCATGCAATGGAATCAAAATAATGAGTGAGATATGATCAAAACAAGTTAGGTGGTACAATCTGAATAAGCAGTTTTGTAGGGACTGTTAAGACAACTTAGACTCAAACTGGGCAGTAGCTATAACTACGTTATATTTAGCACATATTATGAAGAAGTTTTCATCCAAAAATGAGCTTCTAAGTCATTGTAGAACTCTAGATATGATAAAAATGGTGAATGTGAAGTTAAAAAAATCAGATTTTGGAAATAATGTTTATTATTATTATATAAGCACTCACTTTATAATTTTATAAAATGTAAAGTATAAACCCACTAATTTATAAAACTTATTTATATAAATGTATAAAAGGTTAATTAAATGGGTAAATTAGATAAATGGTGGTAAAAACAATATTTATAAGTAATAAAAACTATAAACTTGATTTTTACGACTTTTTCGGCTATTGCCGTGAAATTAACGTTTTTAATCAAATAAAACTTAGACGACCAAACCCGTCTAATGTAAAGTTTATAAAAGTTGTATACTGATGTATAAGTAACTAAGACAAGTAAAAACTGATAAAACCCGAACTATAAGAATTACGGACATTTACGAGCTAAATAAACCTATTAGACTAATAATTGGACTTAATAAGATAAAAACTTGTAAAAAGAATTATTTGGGCTTGACCCATTTGGGCCCAACATGAAAAATATATATACTGATCATATAGGTATAAAATGGGTAAAAACAAGTAAAAGAACTTATAAAAGTATTAATGGACTTAAAATAGGTAAAATCGGTAAAACTAGTGAACTAGTAAGACGATACTAAAACGTAAACGCTAAAACGAGTAAATGAGGATTTATAAACCCACTTGATCATCATCATATGTACAAAAATCATATATATGTATATTGTTATTTTGATAAAAGTCATTGGACCGAGTCTAAGACCGATTATTATTTATATAGGTTTCCGTGACCGAAGCACGCCCGTAGCCGATAATCCGCCTTTCATTAACAACGTGAGTTCATAGCCTCGCACTCTTTTTAAATGTTTTATAAAATGATTTGTAAACCCGCGAGGGAGATAACATGCTAGATTTTTATAAATAGAACACAAGTAGTCCCGATTGTATGCTTAATGAGATGGACCCGAATGATGCTATGACCCTTTATTCGAGACTAAAAGGATTATTAGTAGTTAGGTTATGTCACTTAAAGTCCCATTAGCATGAATTGTGAACTACCGGGATTTGGTAGACGCTTATGCATTTGATAGTACTATTTGGGGACGATCACCCCAGTTCGCGCCTTGACGGTTGATCCCCGTCGTACCACATTGATTGGTAAGCGAATTTATGTATGAGAAGATTGCATAGCGTGATTTTTGTGACGACACGCTAACTTAGATGGGCAAATTGTTTGTCGGGTTCGCGGCCCGCTGTTTTCACAGTAAGGTAACAATGTCATGCGGCTAATAATAATCCTACCATGTATCCTATAATACAACATAAGACATAAATAATAAACGATGACGACGCTATTACTATGAATATATTACCTATCATGGTAATATAGAGACTACGGTCTCATGGACGGTTTCAGATGTATGCTTGATTTATATATTGCCTGACTAGCAATATGTGGACTTACTTCCGATATTATACTTGTGTTCTGATTTTAAATGATTGTAAATGATTGTTTTATATAACGGTTTTCATTAAACTCTATGAATTCACTCGGCATTCGCTGATATGATTTTTGCATGTTTTCTATCTCAGGTGCTTGAAGGTAATCCGGATGGAGATCGACTCTGATGGCCCACACTTAATATTAAAAATGTTCATTCGATCTGTGTTTTGTAAACTTAATGACCTGTATAATTTGGGACCTGTTGTACAATTTTAAACCTTTTTATCGAATGAATGTTTGTTAAACCTTGTACAACCATTTTTATGTGTTGTCTATGATTGGAGTTATTGTGCTATCCCGTAACACTCTGAAAGACCCTTCCGCTGTACCGATACGAAAAATGAGAGTGTTACAATGACTTACTTCTTTACTGTTTTATACAACCATCCAATTTACCCAATATTTTAACCTTGTTTCTTATGGTTTTTCACCTTTTTATCCATGATTATCAACAACAAATCCCCACATAACATTTTTATCATCATATAATCATCATAAATATATACAATAGGAAATAAAATACATGTTTACATAATCAAAATAACAAGAAGTTGAGGAGGACAATCTTTATACCACCAACTTGATGTAGGTTATGATTTTGACATGGTTTTTGATGGAGAAACTTGTAGACAACCATGACCATCTTCAAGACCACCATGCTCCATGAAAACCTTGTGGAAAATCAGCCTCATGACACCATGAAAACTCCTCCATGGATGTTATAAGTACCACCAATCAATAGGGTTTTGAAAGGGCTTCAATATGTATGTAAATAACAAGAGATTTCATGGTTAATTTGATCAAGTGATGGTGGTTTTTGGTGAAGGATGGGACGGCATAACCAAGGGTGAGAGAGTTTGTGAAGTTGTTTTGCATGTTAGAAAGGGTGGTAATGACTTGCTAGTGGTTTTTGCTAAGACTTAGCTTCATTGTGAAGCTAAGTTAAGACATGTGTAAGATACACTAGTGAAATCTTGCCACCAAAGTGGTATTTGTTGTTGTGTAGCCGGTTTTGATGGGGGTGGGACAAGTGTCCCACTTGTATCATCCCCATTTATTTACGGGTACTCCTCGATTCTAGTTTCCTCGATTTGCGTGCCCTCGGGTCGTTTTACGAAAAACGTTTTTATAAATTATGAATCACCGTCACAAAACGAATCCAATAAAAATTGTCTCATCAAAAACGGAGTTCGAAAACGTAAATACGTAATCCTAGGGTTTCCGGTTTAGTCGTAAAGGAAGTAAAAATAAAATCGTAAGTCCTAATCTCTTCTCGTAAATTTGTGAGTTTATGAATTAACACAAATTTAAAACTCCAAAATAATATTCACGGATAAATTTATTTTCTGAAATGTCGGACTGTTACCAATGACGGTGTACGTAAACGTAAGCACGTAACGTTGAATCCTCCGGTTTAGACGTAGTCGATGCTACTCCAAGACGTAAAATCCAAATTTCTTCCCAAGAATAAGTGAGTTCATATTATAACATTTAAAATAATGTTTTCAAATAAATATTTGAGAATAAAATATCAATCGTAAATTGACGGATTGTCACAGCATTTACCCCTAAACAGGATCTTTGTCCTCAAAGATCATCTTACCTTACTACTCGCTTCTTATAGAGTTAAAGCCATGTGGGTATTTCCTCCACATTCGGTCTTTTCTCACAAGTGTAATCCATTATAATACGCGAATTTCATCAAACATAACTACAGGAATAAGATCAGGCTTAATGTTGACTTACTTTCTCTACCCATGATGTTCACGGGTTTTTGATGAATGCAACTTTTCGCCGATCTAAGCTCTACTAAGAATAATCAGATTTTCACTTGATAGATATTCCATCAAGTTCGATTTACGAAACATAATTCACGCAGTCTTTGAAGTCCTAGGGTAGATCCAGCTTACATGCCTTTCAATCCCAACTTTTTCATCATCTCAATGGTCCCATACAATCGGGGACTTATATCCCATGATTTGTCAGATCATGAATTAATTTTTCCAAGGTTAAAAATTGTGGCATAACTTCGCTACCCATTTGGCACTTCAAGATCTACATTTCATATTCACATAACCTCTTGCCCACTATCGGCAGTTAATAATCAAATCCTAATTTCAACAATCATTTCAGATCTCGCGGGTCGGGTATTTTGCAAAGATAGGTTCGCCATCATAGGAAACCTTAAACCTAAGAGACATGTCCAACTTACAATGGGTGTATGTCGGGTGTCTTCATCTCAACTCCTGCTTACAGATGCTCTAATATTCAGATCCTAACAAGATTCGATCTCAATCCTAATACGATGATTATCAATGATAATCTCTCCAAAGGAAAACGATTATACGGTCTATTACCAAAGGTCAATCATTCAAACATAAAACAGCACTTATATTACCTTGTATCGTTACTTTACCTCGTCCCTTCGATTTGGGGTGGTACATAGTACTCTCAATCAAGGTTCGTTCTCAATGATTTCTGAGCAAATCTCTAGAAATTCGATGCGAAGCGAGGATCTTGACATAGATGATCGATACAGGCATGCTATGTTTACATAACTCTTTTGCATTTATCATTAACGGGAATGATATTAGCAGATTTGGTCAGTCTGTCGACGATGACCCAAATCGAATTAAATTCAGATGATGACCCTTGCAGTAGCTAGACATTTACTAATGAATGAGGCGATGTCTGCCTTCATAATTGTCATTAGTACAACCTCTTCAGACAAAGATACTTTTAGTCACAAATGACATACATATAATACTTATACTTACAAATTCCAACATAACTATATCTCACAATCTCCATATTTAGACATTCACAAGTGGTCTTTAAAACATTTAGCGCTATCGGCTTCTCAATTCTAATGGTTTACACTAGCCGTGAAACCTTTTTATTATCTATATTATCCTTTTTACAAACATCTTTTATTTTTATATCGTTCGGCAATTTGTTTTGCATCTTCATTATTAAGGAACATGTCCTAATTGGTTCTTTATCTTTTCTACATAATGCGTCGGTATCTATAATCACTTCTCATGATAATATAATTATCATGTCCACAATTCACTCAGATATTATTTCTATATTATGCGTCAGTAATTACGTTCACCTTCACCTGATGAAATAAATATCATAACTGTATTTATCCAAAATTCTTTCTTCATATCATTTATGTTTCAGTTTCGTCTCAACTATCATTTTTATCAGTTTTTTCTCAATCCGTCGTCTAAAGCGTCGATAATTATTATGGTTAATTAAATATTAAATATTCAATTTTTATGAAACGTAAACGTAAAAGTTTCAAATTTCTTAGTTCGACCAATTATATAAAATGTCCAAAAATAAATTTGAATTTAATTATCAAGATTTTTGCTGATTTATCGAAAATAGTTAATAAGATTCGTAAATGTTTGAAAAATCTTTGGTTATACTTTGGTCAAAATTTTCTTAGTTGAAAAGCAAAAATTGTCGTTTTAGGTTTTCAGGATATGGTATAAATGGTCTTACTCAGTCCTTCTTAAGTTATTTTGGGGTATACACAAACATTTACCCCTAAACAGAAGTTTAGTTAAATGGTTTGTGTATAAGGGAATAATCCCTTTAAAAATCCTTTGTTAACACATTTGTCAAAACATATTTCCATTTCTTTTTGGTAAAATCCAAAGTCTTAAAAGGGCTCTCAATTTTGAAGAGTCTATATGCATACATCTTACCATTATTAATCCAATGGTCATTTTATGTAAAGGATTAAGTTTTTAATCCCTAAGCGTTAATGGTTCTAATCTTTGAAAAGTCATTATAGCTTCCATTATCTATTAATCACACGGTTAAATCATATAAAGGATTAAGTCCTTAATCACATGTTAAATATTTAAGGTACAGGTTTTTATTGTTCGGCCAATTCAGGGCAATCTATAAATAATTATTAACTCATTATTATTCTTATATACAAACATATAGTCCTTAATGATCACAAGCATGAATTTATCAAATTACAGCCTTCACACGTGATTCACCAAATTTATGAACACTACATGTGCATCGGTCAATCCAAACGACATCACGTGAAACTCATAATGTTTATTACAAGCACCGGATGTAGTGATTGGAATAGATAATCTCTTTCGCAGATGCGAAGTTGATGATAACCATGCTATGGATCAATTTTTTTTTTTTTTTAAAACATACACTTAGAACCTTGTAAATGATCGAACAAATCTTCCATTTCGAGTTATGGATATCGTTTTCGATTGTCAATTTACTCAGTCATAGTAATCTATAAATATAAGGAATGATAACACCATAGCTCTTCAGGATGACAGGCTAGGTAGAATAAAATCTTATTCCGACAACTATCTTAGTTGTACGGTAATTCCTTTAATTTGGATGGTGCTGACGTACAGTGCACATGCCACAAGTGCAGCACCGGAAATATGATCAATACCAATTTCAAATTGCCTTAATGGCAAAAGTCTAGGTAATTCACCAATAAATACCTCCTAAAGTTTCAGATATCATAAACATCTTTTAATAAGTTCACATTAGTTTCTTCTAGATTATAATATCTATGACTAATTCACAACCATTCGCGGTAATATTTCAAGTCTTAATACAGGATATGGTCATCTACCAAGAATTATTTAGTTCACTTTTGATAATCAACATCTTATTATTTGGGGGAATTCTATTCGAGTTCCCATCGATTAAGACAATGTCGTCAAGTCATAATCAATCAATCCATTCTACGGGCACTATCAACTTTCCAGTTTTATTGCCGTCGATAAGATGTGAACTTCTCAAAAGTCTAATAATAATTCATAATCCTTCACAAATTCAAGGATATCTGGATACACAATTACTATCTAAAGAGTAAGGTCAACGCATAATCTACGCGAGAGAATTTCAAATCAGATACAGACGAAAAATATTTAACGAATATGAATATATCCCATGTTTTCATAATTTGAGTACGCATTCGAAAGCTCCTCGGATCGTTACCCAGGTCATTCAAATGAAATCAAATCATAAGAAATGATAAGAACGTCAATACATCCAGTCGGGTATCAACACTCGGTAATCATATACTTTTCCTAAGAATCTCACTACGGGAGAATTGAACAAGAAAGAATTGTCAATTGTCAAATAAGACAATTTCCACAGATGAGTAAATTTCACTTGGAAGAATAGATGCTACAGGCACATATGTAGGTGTCCCTAACATTATGTCCTTATTTTTTTTTTTTCACTTCTTGCAGATCTCATTAAAATTTTTAATCTTTCACAATCCTCAAAGAAAATGTAGTGTTTATTCATTAGTTTTATGGTGACTACTAATCAGTCTTGCATAGTCAATTCCAAATTGTATGTAGGCGCGCAACTATATACAATTTCAAGATTAACGATGCAATACTCAGTTCGTCAAAATGTTATCATCATGTTTATAATAAAAACATTTTCATGTTTATTTCTTAAATAAGAATTCAAAATAAATTTACAAAGATTTTCTTTGTTATGAAAACAATTAAGCTTTCCAAGGTGTTTCATAAACAACTTCATTTTGATATCAATCACTTATAAATCTCACTTTGAATAATCCTTATTGTGATGAAAATTAAATTTTCTCAAAGGATACCGTTTTAACTTTATAAAAACAATGAGTGATCTTCAAAGGAGTGATGAAAACTTGTTCACCAAGAACTTAACTACAATATGATAGGAAATGAGCTTTAGCCAGATAATCATGAGGTTCATGATCTCGATGGCACTCAGGAATACAAAGAGAATAATTCACAACGTAACTCAAATCAAGATGAGTACTTGTTCAATGGTTGCATCACTAATGCGAGCATTAGGAAGAAGCAAGAAAAGATAGATAACATCGATACACATAGAATTTAGCAATCAAAGGTAGTCTTTTTCATTAATCGCAAACAAGTCAAAATTGTACCGCAACACATTATGTGTCACTGTGTCATACAATTCTCAGAACTCATCCTACCAACTGATGTCTCAGTTGAGTTAGGGATTATTTTTAAAAGATACCACAATGAATACTAATCTACAAGAGTCATTAGGTGTCCTGCCTGTCCCGGAAGATCCATCGGTCCCAATTCAGAAGAAGATTTCTTCTATTTATTTCTTGGACACTGGGCATCCTCATTAGTGGACAATGGCCTAGGAACAACCCTTAACACAATCTAACAATCAATTAAAACCTTATAATCTAATCACAGAACTTATCGACTTCCTCTTATCAATCTCATATTCCAATACAAGTTAAATTTTACTTTATTCAAGTTTCAACCAATTTTTATACTCAATTCGATATCCTACCTCATATTCCAATACTTTCAATCTTATTCTTCGGCCTTATAAAGGCAATACAATCTCAATATGAATCAACACTTAATTTCCAATCCTATTAGCTCTTACAACAACAATTATCAAATGGGTCATTAATATAAAATGACTTAATCATTCAACTAGACTTCTCGGAAAGGTATTAGTGGCATGAGGCTTTTGGGTAATGGTTCCAATAACAGCCTCAAGTGCAACATTCACCCTTTCGATTTCAAATAGAAGAATTGGATGACAACGAATCAGATGACATCTTTCCAGGTGATAACGTTTTGTCAAACTCCACTCTATAAGAAAAGATCGTCATGACATCGGTATCAGATTTAATCTCGCCAATTCTTTTTCAATATCACGATCAACTAATATCTACATTTCTATGAATATCAACCATTTGTTGGGATCATAAAGATCCACAACTTGGTTTAGATCTAGGATAGCTAGAATTCCTACGAGAATAGCTTCGATTAATTTACTAGGGGATTTAGGGTTACTTGTGACAATCGACGTCGTATAAATACCTCGTATAAAAATCAAAATAATCATCAAACAATCATGTAATAAAATTACATCATATATATATATATATATATATATATATATATATATATATATATATATATATATATAGTCCAAGTTATATATATATATTTAAAATAACACTTCTCAGTCTTGGCCTTGTCGGTAACTCGGGAATTCTTCGGCACCGTTATAGTCAAAAGATTTTTAGACATTTTTAGAAAAATGTTTTTAGTTAAAAGATTTTGAAAAGTTTTATTCAAAACCTTAGTTTTAAAAATCTTTCGTTCTCTATAACGAGAGCTCTGGTACCAAACTGTAACACCCCCAAATTTATACAAATCAATACAGCGGAAGACTAGTTGGTGTTACGGGATAGCACATTACTCACATCATAGACAACGCATAAAAATCGCGTCGTTTATTAATAAATCATTTCCATTCATAACATCAAAGTTACATCGGTCCCAAGTCATTATATTTCATACAATGTTTTATAAAGTATTTGAATGGAAAAATATTGTTTAAGTGCGGGCCATGAATTCTTGTCGTCTTCCCGAGAATTACCTTCAAGTACCTGAGATAAAACATGTTAAAAGAAAAGGTCAGCGATAACGCCGAGTGAATGCATAGAGTTTAATAAATTCCATCAATATAACTTTGGTATAAAATTAGTACCAAAAATCAATTCGTACAAATCATTGTAATAGGCCGTAAAATAGCCAAAATCATTTTATACAAATCTTTGTAATAGGCCATAAATAGCCAAAGTCATTTTATATAAATCCTTATCGAAAATCATAATATAGGCATTTGCCTTAAAAATCAGTATACGAGCCAATGTCGTAAAAACATCATACGATACGTCTTATGACGTCGTATCAAATCAAATAAAAATCGTTATATGAATATGGTTATGAAAACCAAAATACAATCATAATATCAATAGTATGACCCTGTATTGCTAGTCAGGCAATACATCGTAATTCGAAGCGTCTATTAGTATTTCGTTAATTCGGATTATTATAAGCCGCATGACATTGTTACCTTACTAAACCAACGACGGGTAGCTAACCCCATACAAATTTTGCCCATCTAAAGTAGCGTGTCGTCACAAAGGTCACGCTATTGAAATCTTCTCATACATTAATTCGCTTACCAATCAATGTGGCACGACGGGGATCAACCGTCAAGGCGCGAACTGGGGTGATCGTCCCCAAATAGTACTATTAAATGCATAAGCGTCTACCAACTCCCGGTAGTTCACAATTCATGCTAATGGGACTTTTAGTGACATAAACTAACTTTAATAATCCATTTAAGTTCATCTATCGGGTCCATTAATCATTTATCGGGTCATACAATCGGGTCATTCAATCATTCGGGTCCAAAATCAATAAACAAACAATCGGGACAACTGGTGTCCAAACTTTTATAAAAACTAACATGTTATCTCCCTCGCGGGTTTATAAAGCATTTATAAAACATTTAAAAGAGTGCGAGGCTATGAACTCACGTTGATGTGGGAAGACGATTATCGGCGATTCGGATGTACGGTACGAGCTTCAATCACGGAAACCTATATAAATAATAATCGGTCTTAGACGTTTGTCCAATGACTTTATAAAAATATCAATTATGTATACATATGATGATTATATATATATGATGATCAAGTGGGTTTACATATCCTCATTTACTCATTTTTGTGTTATGTGTCGATAACTTTTATATTAGTTTACTAGTTTTACCCGTTTACGTGTCTTAAGTCCAATAAACTTATTATAAGTTATTTAACTTATTTTAATCCATTTTGTACTTATATTATCAGTACATACACTTTCAAGTTGGGCCCAAATGGGTTAAGCCCAATAAGTTCTTTTTATGGGTATTTATCTTATTTAGTCCAATTATTAGCCCAAGTATTAGTCCAATATGTTTACTTAGCTCGTTAATGTCCGTATGCCCTATAGTTCGGGTTTTATCGGTTTTTACTTGTTATACATGTCTATATATCAGTATATAAGTTTTATAAAGTTTTCATTAGACGGGTCCAACCATCTAAGTTTTATTTAACAAAAACGTTAATTTTACGGCGATAGCCGAAAAAGTCGTAAAAATCAAGTTTATAGTTTTATAACTTATAAGTATTATTTCACTACTATTTATATAAGTTATTCATCCATTTATCCTTTTACATATTTATATAAATAAGTTTTATAAGTTAGTGGGTTTTACTTTTACATTTTATACATTATAATTTGAGTGCTTATATAATAGTATTATTCTTTAATTTCCAAAATCTGATTTTTAACTTCACTTTCACCAAAACTGCCATATCTTGAGTTCTATATGGAGATAGAAGCTCAAATTTTTATCACATAAACTAAATGATATGCGCTACAATTAACGCTACTATAGCTACTGTTGAATCATCTTATAAATATTTTCTAAAAATCGTCCAAAACAGTAACTTCAGATTTATACCCTAAACTTGTTTTGATCATATCTCACTCATTATTTTGATTCCATTGCATGGCCAACTCTCACATGTGTACAAGACCCATAGCTTACTGTAAATCCATCCTACTTCATCATTTTATCAGTTCATGACTTACTTCTTTACTGTTTTATACAGACATCCAATTTACCCAAGATTTTAACCTTGTTTCTTATGGTTTTTCACCTTTTTATCCATGATTATCAACAACAAATCCCCACATAACATTTTTATCATCATATAATCATCATAAATATATATAATAGGAAATAAAATACATGTTTACATAATCAAAATAACAAGAAGTTGAGGAGGACAATCTTTATACCACCAACTTGATGTAGGTTATGATTTTGACATGGTTTTTGATGGAGAAACTTGTAGAAAACCATGACCATCTTCAAGACCACCATGCTCCATGAAAACCTTGTGGAAAATCAGCCTCATGACACCATGAAAACTCCTCCATTGATGTTATAAGTACCACCAATCAATAGGGTTTTGAAAGGGCTTCAATATGTATGTAAATAACAAGAGATTTCATGGTTAATTTGATCAAGTGATGGTGGTTTTTGGTGAAGGATGGGACGGCATAACCAAGGGTGAGAGAGTTTGTGAAGTTGTTTTGCATGTTAGAAAGGGTGGTAATGACTTGCTAGTGGTTTTTGCTAAGACTTAGCTTCATTGTGAAGCTAAGTTAAGACATGTGTAAGATACACTAGTGAAATCTTGCCACCAAAGTGGTATTTGTTGTTGTGTAGCCGGTTTTGATGGGGGTGGGACAAGTGTCCCACTTGTCTCATCCCCATTTATTTACGGGTACTCCTCGATTCTAGTTTCCTTGATTTGCGTGCCCTCGGGTCGTTTTACGAAAAACGTTTTTATAAATTATGAATCACCGTCACAAAACGAATCCAATAAAAATTGTCTCATCAAAAACGGAGTTCGAAAACGTAAATACGTAATCCTAGGGTTTCCGGTTTAGTCGTAAAGGAAGTTAAAATAAAATTGTAAGTCCTAATCTCTTCTCGTAAATTTGTGAGTTTATGAATTAACACAAATTTAAAACTCCAAAATAATATTCACGGATAAATTTATTTTCTGAAATGTCGGACTGTCACCAATGACGGTGTACGTAAACGTAAGCACGTAACGTTGAATCCTCCAGTTTAGACGTAGTCGATGCTACTCCAAGACGTAAAATCCAAATTTCTTCCCAAGAATAAGTGAGTTCATATTATAACATTTAAAATAATGTTTTCAAATAAATATTTGAGAATAAAATATCAATGTAAATTGACGGATTGTCACATTTTGAGCTCACATACTTTGTTTTCATTGCAAACATACCATGTTGATTTAGTAAATTACAATGAAATACAATTTTGCTTGAGTTATTATGGGTCAACGCCGGTTGCAGACATGCACATAAGTTATTATCCCAAACACCTATATACAGGTTGAGAAAAGTCAACATAACAGCTTAGCGTATCATGTGACGCTATGCAAGAATAGTTCATTTTGATCTTAATATCGATCAAAGGCTGTGTCATTAACTTTTGAGCTCATGTACGTGGTTTTTGAGTACAATCATACCAGATTACCATGAACATTGAATATAATAAATTATCATCACAAAGTTTGAAAAAAATGAATTATTTTCGGTCAAACGTGTGATTTTCTGAGATTAGTGAACCTAAAGAGTTTTGACAATCCTATAAATGAGTTGCATATTTACTAAGAGACTCGTCTCCTTGAATATAGACAACAATATCTCTTTTTTCTCGAGCTTTTGAAATGTTTCACTATACCTTTTAGTGCTTACACATCTGATAAAACCATAAGTCAACAAACATACGTGTGATTAGAAATATAATTCAAAAGCAGATTTTTTACCATTTCTCCACAATTTTGTAGTAATTATGATATCAACACCAAATCCTCGATAACATTTTGCAGTATTTTTCCTCATCCATTTCTGCAATTACAATACAAAAATTTTTAAATGTAGCTATGAACGTAGTCAATATTGAATAGAAAGTTATGTCATGAACAAATTTTTGCCATCGGAGGCTTTCAAGGTATGCTTCTGATACAACGCTAAATGGTGGTATGCTTGCATACGATTACCCTACAAACCAATTAAAAAATTCAATATTTATCTACTTATATTAACTATATCTAATTAATTAGATAGAAACGAATCTTAATAAAACTACCTCAGGGTCCTGCATCACAAAGTCTAAGTTCCAAACCAGGGTTTCCAACCGGATGAGACTTAAATGCTGAGGCATCTAGCTAATACCTTGATATCGTCCAATATTGGATTGACATCACATATCTTATTGCCTACAAAGTAAAAGAAAATATATCATCAATCTTCTCATATATATACTACCTATATGTACCCTATAAACAAAAAAGATAAAAAAAACTATATAAACAACATTACTTTTTTATTGAATCTGTTATAAAGAAAAAGAGATTGAAAAAATGTGACTTTTAACTCTGTATGTCACGATGTTATTTATAGTGATTGAATTAGGTTAAATGGTTTATTTAAATTACAGAAAAATTCAAAATTTTAGATGGATAAGTAAGGAAATAATTTTTGCATTCATAGGGATTGACCAGGAAATCAGGAAGATTGTTACATTCATGATTTTCAGTTACACTATTTTAAAGCGAAAGATATTTCAAAGATTTATGAATAAATTACAAACATGTACCGTATTATAAATTTTATCAAAAGAAGATAACGGGACCTGATTGATTTCATATATATAAGTGTGTGTAATAAATTATAACTTTTATTATCCTAACTTAAATACTTAAAACATTATAATACCTCAAATCCTCGAGCAACATAAATTAGTGGAATAAGGACGATCATTTAGATTCATCTTCTTTATGTCTATCAACAAAACAACAAACACATAAAGTTTATGTTAAAACAACAATATATAAGTTTTATTGAATTAACTGGTAGTTTCAAA
This sequence comes from Glebionis coronaria, assembly GCA_025667525.1. Taxonomy (NCBI): domain Eukaryota; kingdom Viridiplantae; phylum Streptophyta; class Magnoliopsida; order Asterales; family Asteraceae; genus Glebionis; species Glebionis coronaria. The sequence goes on from CM046874.1 coordinate 647,111,712, forward strand.
TATAAAAATAAACCTCAATTGTTGATATTGGTTAATCAAATTAACTGGTAGTTTCATATAATCATCGATTTGATTCACTGATTAGGTGGGGTTAATTTTTGGGACTTATGTTAATACAATTAAGGGCTTTTTGATGAACTAATCGATTGGTGTAAATTAAGGACTTTCAGAATAAGAATGAATCGTTTGGTTTAATTGATTTATTGTATTGATACATCTTGGATGAACATGATAATGAGTGGATTGAATTTTTGTTGGTTAATTAGATTGATGGATCTTGGATGAACATGATATTGAATTGTTTGTGTGTATAGATGTATGTCTCTGGTCCAAGAAGGTATATATATATATATATATAGATATATAATATATATATATATATATATATATATATATATATATATATATATATATAAAGATCATATTTTCCAAAACCTTCCTTTATATATATTAAAGATATATATATATATATATATATATATATATATATATATATATATATATATATATATATATATATATATATATATATATATATATATATATATATATATATATATATATATATATATATATATATATATATATATATATATATATATATATATATATATATATATATATATATATATATATATATATATATATATATATATATATCTTTACATTATATATAAGAGGAGGGATATGTCACATAAGCAACTTTTAATCCACGTCAGCATCATTTGTGGGCCGTAATCATGAATTGGGTCGTGTCCCTGTACCCGGCTTATATTCATATTCAACCTTCCCCATCTTTGTATTGTTTTCCAAAACCCTACTCAATAACCCCTAATCGAGGCCTTCAAGATCAAACCAAGCAGCCATAAAACCAAGCAACCACAGAGGTCTTCAAGATCAAACACGACAGAAAAAGTTGATCATAAAACCCTGTATTCTATATTGCATACTATTAGCTTTACATTGAACTCCTCAGTGTTATGTTGTTTAAAAACACAAACGACATTCTGATCCTAAACCCTAATATTCTAGAAGTCATTAATTTTACAGGTTCTCGCATTGATCATAAAAGTTAAGTTTATTTTTAGGTTTTGTGGAATCCTGTGTGATATTAATTGCTGGAGATTTTATACGCATTTGCAACTGTCATTTGCATCCATGGTTGATTTATGTATTAGGAGAGGTTACAGAGCATCTATGAGTTTATGGCCTCTGATTTTTTTCCATTCCAGGTTTATAAATGTTATTAGCTAATGATGTTACTGTAGGTTTTTGTTAAATTTATTATGTTGCTTGGATTCTTATTTTGGTTACTGCTGTGAATTACAGATAGTTTGATGTTGTTTTTTGTTTGTGATGGATGCTGATTAAAAAGGGTTAAATGTACAGATACATATAAAACAGATCACCACTTAAATAAGCAATCTCAAACACCCTCTGAATGTTCGTGATGGAGGTTATGCTGATACAATTGAAGAAGATAAAAAGAAAGCAAGGGAAATCAGGTACGTATTCAATTAACAATGGCGCTCTTTGTTATTCAGGACTTTATATTCAATCACTGTTGGCTCTTTGTTAAAATTAAGTTGTACTATTTGAGGTGTTTATTGACTGTCATTGACTACATGCAGTTTCCCCATACGGGTTCAAAGCCACCACATGGATCATACCCCCTGTTGTAGCACAACTTCGTTAATCTTTCCCACATCTTCCCACGGAGGATGAGAGTTGGGGAGGAAACGAGAGTGGTCTAGGAAGAGATAGAAAAAGTGATTTGCATCCTTGTGTACTTATATTTTAATTGGCTAGATGATGAACTAGGTTCGTTCCCACCTATCTGATTATTGTCACCCAAACAAGGGATCCAAGACTAATGCTTTTCATAATCGTAATCATAACCATGATCAATATGCACATCCATTTAGATAGATATCTAAAATTTATAATAGAATCAATTCGTAAGCTCATTAATCGGCTAAAAATTTTGGGAGATCTTTTAACAATATTAGAATTGGTTCTTTTAGGGTTTTAACACTATAAGCATCCAATATCCCTAAAAAATTTGGGAGATCTTTTAGGGTTTTAATGTCTAAACAATGAAGTAAACCAATTTTCATTGTCATATAATCTTGATGGTAATTTTGGGAGAACTTATGAATTGATTCTATTAGTAAAATATACTTGCCACAAGTCTTTCTAGAAGTAGCAGTCCCTTTACCCTCAGGTAGGGATGTGACTGTCTACACTTTACCTCCCCAACACCCTGTTCGAGCGGGATTGGGTATAGTTGTTGTTTGTTAAATATTCTAAATCTTTGAATAAAACGATTTAGGATGTTGTATGCTCTAAAATAGTCTTTGGTTCACTTTTTAGGTTCTTTCATATGATATATTAGCTTCCAAAGTTTAGTGATGGTTTTTTTGATTATTATATGTTCATGTTTTGCAGGCAGCCAGGATGCACAGATCAAGCGTCCTGAGGAACAATCAAACTCGCTCTGGGGTAATTACCGTCAGGATTCATTAAAAACTCCTGTAAATGCTGGGCTTTCCTTAGGCTTTGGTATCGAGTTTACACCTACTGTAACTCAAGATGTGTAGAAGACTCGCATGATGCCGCTATAGAAAAGTCAAGAAGCCACTTAAGTTTCACATTGAAGTCTGATGGCGGGGTAGTCAATGACTCAAAATTTAGTCTAACAATCCCAGAGTGACATCACTCGGTAAATCATCCACTAAATCTATGGTTGCTCCTGTTATCTCATCACCTTCATCCTTTTCTAAACCAGAAGAACCATCAGAAGCTACTGATGTATCCTCACCACCCATCACAAATCCAGTGGTGGCGGTTGGTGGAGGGATCAACAGTTCAGATTAGGCGATTACCCAGGAGGATGATATGGAGGAAGAAGCTCCGGACACTGCTCAACTTACATTAGGAAGCCTTAGTGGGTTTTGACTTGGGTCAAGCCCAAACCCATCCGCACTGAAACAAAATCCGTCTAGTGCCTGCTATGATTGGATCAGGTCAACAGGCTCTAGCTTCCGTCCTTGGTTCTTTTGGACAATCGCAGCAGTTAGGTGCTGGTTTACCTGGAAGTGTTGCTTCTCCAAGTCCGTTTAGTAGTGGGTTTGCAACTGCTCCCTCAGGTGGAAGTGGGTTTGCTAATTTGGCTTTAGGAGGTGGTGGCTTTAGTAATCTAGCGACAAGTGGTGGTGGATTTGCTGCTGCAGCCGGTGGTGGTGGTTTTGGTGCTCCTGCTACTGGCGGCGGGGGATTTGCTGCTCCTACCATAGGTGGCGGTGGTTTTGGTGCTCCTGCCACTGGTGGTGGTTTTGGTGCTCCTTCCACTGGCGGCGATTTTGGTGCTCCTGCCATTGGCGGTGGTTTTGGTGCTCCTGCCACTGTAGGTGGGGATTTTGCTGGTGTTGCCACTGGTGGTGGTGGTTTTGGTGGCGACAGATTTGCTGCTCCAGCTGGTGGGTTTGGCGCTGCAGCTATAGGTGGTGGTGGTTTTAGCGGTGCTCCAGCAACTGGTAATTATTTATTTAGTTATCCTTTTAAAATTTTTTGGTTATAAATAGAGATAGAAGAAGGTTTGAGCCCTCTGGACCTATTTTCTTGGATCTAGGCTTACATCCAATTGTCAATTCTTAAATGGTGAAACCGTAAAACCTGAAACCAGATAGATTGTATTGGAAGTGTTCTTACTTTGCTTTGCTAATCAAATATATGACTGAATATAATCGTGTAGGTAGGTTTGGAGGTTTTAGCAGTCAAGTAGGAAGTGGGTTCAGTAGTAGTGAAGGAGCGGTAAGGCCTCCATCTGAGGTCTTCACACAGATGAGGAAATAGTTTACTTGAAGACGCTGTTAAAACTGTCACTCGCCAGGTGACTAGGATGTGCAGAAAAGTAGCTTTCGCACATGCTTCAAACTAGAATTTGAGGTTATGGAGTAAATATGACGTGTTAGATGTTTTACTTTTACATGTCCAAAATGAATGTCCAAAATGAGTCATCAAGTGTATTCACATGACAACTCAATCGACATGCCAACTACTGATGGAATATTTTGAGTTGGTTAAGAATAGAGTTTTGAACCAAATCCTTTACTGATCTTTGGTTCGGTATTGTGCAAAAAAATCTAGCATTTTAGTGAACCGAACATACATTTGTACAGAAACGGGCATATGAAATCAGAAAAAGATACCATAGGCTTAACAACATCAAGATGTTTGTTTACAAGAATTATAGAAGAGTAAGGTGGTACAAATATAGCTGTGTCAAATTCATGTTCATGAGATATGAAGGCTAGAATGGTTTGGGGTATATTAGCGCAGTTCACAATGTGGCAATATTTTCCAAGGTATTATCTATAATCAACATCAGACTATATAGCAAGTAGCTGTGAATCGAAGGGTCCAAATCAGACATTCAAAAGTACAGGACGACAGTCAAAAGGGGTCCAAATCGGATAGCAAGTAGCAGAAAATTACCATTTACATAAATCAGGCCGTTGGGGTTGCGACAACGTATGTACAACTGGACCATATTTTTGACTCATGATCTCTTATGTGGTTGCAGACTGGCAGCTCTTAGCTTCCTCCTGGTCTCTTCACCACTACAATTACAACAAGAACATCAGTAAAAACGCATCCTACTCGGGGTCCCGCTTCTATCAATGGATTTATTATAATTACTACTTTTGTACATGACATTTGATCAAATTAGAGGTGATCACGAGGCGCGCAACAATAATTCTCTACAAAAAAAGTCATAAGGTATCATTGATAAAAGGTAAGACACATCATGTGAATTTATTATGTACTTTTTAATTTTCATTATCTATGTGATTACATTCATATTATTATCACTTCATTTTTAGTACATATGGTCATAACCCGTAATACATTTGTGGTTATTATCATGTGTTGTTATAATACTTAAATATACTTATAGTTAGATACCACATGATCATGAGTTGTTATACACATGACCAGATTTATAAGCAATTGGTGCCCAAAGTAAAGGATGAGACTTTGACCCCTCAACCCCATGAAACGATAACCCATACATCTACGAGCAAAAGAAGCAAGTAAGTATCACTTTTAAAAAAAAGCTTAATATTATCCATAATAATGGCATGAACTTTTTTAGTTGTCTAACCTCAGATGCATGACCCAATATGAAGCAGGGATTTGTGAGAAGAGTTTCGTGCAATAATCCCTAATCTATAACATTTAGGGAAGTGAAATATGATTTAATCAGTAGTTTGTGTTTTGGGATTGGATAATAGATATGACCATTATCTCTTTCAGGGTACCTAAACTATTTGGGGAAGTGAAATATGCCAGGAACTTCATGGATGTAGATGGAAAGGTATGATGCTCTAAGCTTATGGGATTATGGATGTAGCTTATAGCACTTATGGTTCATACGTTTTTTCTAAAGTGGTATGCGTGATACAAAATTTAAGTATATTAGGGACTCGCCCTTTTTTTCATATCTATATGGTATAATAGGTTTACTTGGTGATTGTTTTGTTTAAACTAAACTCCTTTCAATGGATATGTGTTCTGCATTGTAATTCGCAATTAATAGTATTGTTTGCTTTTCAGAATGTTATTTATCCTTAGGGTTGCTTTGGATAGAATTTAACTTTAGTGTGATTTCACGTTTTATGCGCAGAATAACAGAATGCAGAACTGTTTTAATGACATTGGTTGTGGGCTATAAATGCCACAAAATGGAACTTTGTTAATTAAAATAACAAAAATTTGGTGAGATTCATATCACAACGACGGGGATTCAAAAAAGGTGTATTATGGTGTTTTAGTTACCAAAGACATGGCAGCTGGAATGACATAAGCAGCGTATAGATTCAGCGATGACAGAATGAAGCAGAATGTAAGATTTGGCTTTTCAAATTTTGCTTAAACTTACATAGAAATTTAGGCAATCACAAACACTGTGTGCCTAAACTTGTGCAGGTCTTTTATTTGGGAATGCAGAATGGTCGAGGTTTCGGTAATGTTGTTTTAGCTAAAAAGGCCAATGGATTAAATGGGTTGAAACTTGGCTTATGGAGTATCTTAAATACACACTCTACTTTATATGAGGCGGTTTTGAAAGTGGACAAAGATCAAAGTTTGACAAGCGAATGTTGCAGCATTAGCGGAAGAGACCAAGCTGACGAAATGTTTTGTGAAGAGTCTGGTGAACATGATGACAAAGGAAGACTTGGAAATTCTAAATAAGAATGATAACACTGCGCTTTGTTTGGCAGCTATAGTTGGGAACGTTGAAATTGTAGATTTTAGGCTAAAAAACCCGGGTCTGTTGACCATCGTAGGTAGTAGATGGAAGTTTCCATTGTATATGAGTGCTTTACAAGGGAGACATAACACAGTAAAGTATTTGTATGCTGAGAAATGGGGATGGATGCTCTTAGGATGCGGCGATTGTGATTTCTTTGGTAAGTCGAGTGCTAAACTAATCTTCTTATTTTTTGTTTACTTATGATTTGTTTCTTAATCCATTTTCTGTATCTTTCATAGATGTTGCACTCCAAATTGTAAAGAACCATCAGAACTCTGAGCGACTACATTCATAGGAGTTCTGGCTCAAAAGTCGGATGCATTCAAAAGAGTAGAAAATAATTTGATCAGAAGAATCATTCATCCAAGTAGTAGAGAGAGTAGAATCAAATCCGCGTATAAGGACAATAGACAAATTTTAAATGGAAAATTTGAATACATCTTCGACGTTTTGTTCCATGTAACAGACGTTCCATTGAAGTGGGAGAATCTTAACTCAAACAAGGAGCATGGGAAGATAAACTTGTTCAGGTTTGCTACAAACTTTTCTATCTTCTCTATAAAAAAAGTTTCTTTATGGTGTAGTTTTTCAAGAGACCCGTTTGGTGGTTTGGTTCATTGGTTGGAAATAAATTTGATAATTGTAATGTTGTTTTCCTTAGAACTGACCATCTTGAACCGGTGTTGCCACAAGTTAACTAGCAGGTGAGTACGAAGCATATGGTATGTAACCGTAACTAGGATACATAACTGACCAATTCTATCCATAAATACCCTGGTAAATTGACACAATATTTGTCAATATCAGCATATACAAATAAAGAACACAGCTACAGATAATAAAATCATTAATTTCTGTTTGGTTCTCATTTTCCCTAAGTAATGTAAATCTGCAGGGAACATTTAACCACCATGGAACATTTTTTAGTCAATTCAACTCCACCTCTATAATCTTCCTTGAGATCCTTAGTTAGTAGGTTTACCTACAATGCACGAGCTTGATTTATCAGTTTCAAAGCATTAAGAGTGTTTGTAGCTGAAAATCGTACTATAATAACTTCATTTTAATTGATCAAACAAACTGGAAGGGTTCTTTGTGCATTTTTTTCTGGCAGGTAGAGTTTGTTAGGGGCGCCATGTGTTGGAGCACACACATATTCTCTTTCGTTTTTGATATGGAAGTATTTATATATTAAGCATATTGTGTATGTTCTTTATGAATCGACAATGTTCTTTATGAGTGTCTTGTGTGTTTTAGGTGGAGGCACATTTTGTAATAGACCAAAGATTCATGTGAGCCAAAATGTGAGGTTTCATTCCATCATTGCTTCATGTAAATTAAACGAGCCTGAGTTGGGAGGGAAATTGATGAAGCTTGAACCGACCCATCCTGGAATTTTGGACCTATTTACCTGTAAAGGATTCATGTTATAGTCAGAAATCCCTCAAAGTGTATTGGCATGCATACAACCTCCTACGTCACTATATTTTAAGTTTTTGAACAATATTATAATAATATAGCCTCTGATCATAATTAACCTGCAAATTAATTATCAAATTAGAAGAAGGGAAAAGATGTGTTTGCGGGGACATGGGAATGATGATGTGGAACTCGAGTAGGTTAAGATGAAAAGCGAGGGTGTTGAGATATAAAGAAAAACGACAAACAAAACTATTTTTAAAGAAAATAAGGCATGAGAAATAATCTAAATGCTAGATAGAGGACGAGAATGAAAGGAAGATTTGTTAAGAGGACAAGTTTTGTAGAATAGTTTGGCCATTTTAATTTTTCCAATTTGACAATCAATTGATTATACAATTGGTGTTGTGTTTGTATGTTCAGATTTTCTTATCAATTGATTGTCTTAATACATGGACAAAAGTGATGTCTTAATACACAATTCTCTTAAAAAAGATTTACATAATCGTGGGATGTAAACTTTGTTATTAGAAAATGTCATTGAGAATAATACATGGACGAAAGTGATGTCTTAATTGTTAAATGAAACAATCTTGCCACTTTTTCCATATTGTACGTTTCATCTTTTTTTAGCACTGTTTTATTTGATTTATTTCAAATATGTAATATTAGAACTTTATCATTCTTGACTGCATATTCTACGTCGGTAAATGACGAAAGTCAGACTTTTTAAAATGGGATGTATCGTGGAAGAACGAAAAAATTCACAGATTATGCAATTAATTACTCTATAAAATTGCAGATTAGAATAAGAGATGTCGAATCTCTCTATTTATCTGAGGTATGCACTTAGGCTGATATTTTTATATACACAAACGTAAACTTTGTTATTTTTTATAGTTAATATATTGTTTGAAAAAATATGTGTATTGTGTGATGGGTTAAAACGGGTTTAAATTGTAAGGGGGTCATCTTTTAGTTTTTAAAACACCGTCTTCTTTTGAAAAGTTTGAAAGAATAGCCATGAAAGCGGTCTTTTCATCGTGTGAAAGATTTGTTTACAAGTTGTGATAAATAATTAATGCATCCAATATTTTAACACCAATATTAATGCATTCAATATTTTACTTATTATTGTTGGTTTATTTTAGATAGGGCCTTGAATGTTTTTTTATGTGAAATGTAAATCTTTTATAAACACGATATACATCATTTTATTGACATTTATATGCCCCGTTCAACTATTAGAATTTATAAATTTCATTCATTAATGAAAAAGTTTTTATAAAAGACCATTATGAAAACCCAAAAACAATATAACTTAACCCAAACTTTTAAAAAGTAAATTGATACGTATAGTCCTCAGCCGGGTCAGGAACCCGGCCCACGGGTACTACCCGTATGCGGCCCATCACAGATGGGTAGGAATAATGTCATTTAAGCTTATGAGCTTGGATGAACAGTAACCGCACACACATGTGCGGCCCACGGCCCGGCACGTCCGGTACAGGGTTAGAAAGAATCATATTCTGTCTATGAATAGGATTTACCCCAAAGAAGAGGATATTCACTCACCATAATTAGAAGATAACAATCAATCTAATTCTGATACTTATCCTTTCCTTGGGGCCGAAGTATCAATGGCAGCCCACTAGGGTTACACTACCTATAAAAGGAACCCCCAAGGGTTCCACAAAGGGATCACATTCTATACTCTCAACTCACTCGATTCTCATAAACCCTAAACCAATACTTACTCTCACACTGGAGTCTAATCGTGGGAAACATTCCCACGGTAAGTCTAACGCGTGTTGTTTAGTGTGCAGGATCCCAACCATACAGTTCACTTGGTGCAGGAGCCGGAGCCCAGCCAACCCAAATTAAGCCTAATTCGGGTCTAGCAAGGATCACCCAACTTTTGCATCAACAAGTTAGCGCCATCCGTGGGACCCATTACACTAAGCTAGAGCGAAATCTCATCTTGAATTCCCAATGACGAAGGGGCATCCCCAAGCCAATCCTAGGAACACGAATCCTGGAAATCGGAAGTCCCAAGGGGAAGGGATACTCATCCCCAATAAATCCTCTAGCCGCCCAGCGGGCGGACCAAAAAACCGCGGTGGTTTTCAGTCCATGGGGGTGACGAGCACTGTGACAATCCGTCAATTTATGGTTGATATTTTATTCTCAATATTTATTTGAAAACATTATTTTAATGTTACAATATAAACTCACTTATTTTTGGGAAGAAATTTGGATTTACGTCTTGAAGTAGCATCGACTACGTCTAAACCGGAGGATTCAACGTTACGTGCTTACGTTTACATACACCGTCTTTGGTGACAGTCCGACATTTCAGAAAATAAATTTATCCTTGAATATTATTTTGGAGTTTTAAATTTGTGTTGGTTCATAAACTCACAAATTTACGAGAAGAGATTAGGACTTACGATTTTAATTTAACATCCTTTACGACTAAACCGGAAGCCTTAGGATTACGTATTTACGTTTTCGAACTCCGTTTTTGATGAGACAATTTTTATTAGATTCGTTTTGTGCCGTTGATTCATAATTCATAAAAACGTTTTTCGTAAAACGACCCGAGGGCACGCAAATCGAGGAAACTAGAATCGAGGAGTACCCGTAAATTAGTGGGGATGAAACAAGTATACACTTGTCTCACCCCCACTATGGGTGGCAAGACAAGTTACCAACACACCACTTTGGTGTCAACATAACACACACTCTAAGGACACTTGTCCTTAGAGCCTTACAAACCACTTAACACAAAACTAGCTAAACCAAAACAACTTTCTCATACATGCAAAAACAAGAGAAGGAAAAATTCTCCATCCCTCTTTCTCTCTCTATGTTGAACGTCCAACATCACTCCCACAATCACCATCCATCAAAATTCAACCATAAACATCATCTAGAATCAACATATGTTGATTGCTACATAAAAAGAAGGTGATTGGAGGTGATTTTAACAAGTAAAAAGGAAATTTTATGGAGTCCAAGGGCTGATTTTCAAGAAGGTATTCATACCTATGAAGATCTCAAAAAGTTCATTTGCCATGTTAAAGATGTTGTGACAAGAACCAAGCCTTGTTCATCAAAATCTCATCATTTCATCACTTTGGTGGTATAGAGATTATTTCTTCCTATCATCTTGTTATTTTTGATTATGTAATATTGTATTTCTTTTACTTATGTATATTTATATGATGATGAATGATGATTAAAAATATTGTGTGGGGATTTGGTGTTGATAAACATGCTTAAAAAGATGAAAGATTATAAGAAACAAGGCTAAAATCTTGTTTAAATTTGTTGGCTGTATAAAACAGTGAAGAAACAGGTCATGGACTGATAAAATGATGAAGTAGAATCCATTTACAGTAAGCTATATGTCTTGTACACATTTGAGAGTTGGCCATGCAATGGAATCATTGTAATGAGTGAGATATGATCAAAACAAGTTTAAGATACAAATCTGAGTTCACTGTTTTGGACGATTTTTAGAAAATACTTAGAAGATGATTCAACAGTAGCTATAGAAGAGTTAAATGTAGCAAATATCATGTAGTTTATGTGATAAAACTTTGAGCTTCTATCTCAATATAGAACTCTATATATGGCAGTTTTGGTGAAAGTGAAGATAAAAATCAGATTTTTGGAAATTAAAATATAATACTATTATATAAGCACTCAAAATTTAATAGTATAAAATATAAATTAAAACCCACTAACTTATATAATACATTTATATAAATATGTACAATGGTAAATAAGTGGACATTTTATAAAAATGGTAACTTGTTAAGTTTTATAAGTTATAAAACTATAAACATGATTTTTACGACTTTTTCGGCTAATACCGTAAAATTAACGTTTTTGTTAAATAAAACTTAGATGGTTGGACCCGTCTAATGAAAACTTTATAAAACTTATATACTGATATATAGACATGTATAACAAGTAAAAACCGATAAAACCCAAACTATAAGGCATACGGACATTAACGAGCTAAGTAAACATATTAGACTAATACTTGGACTAATACCTGGACTAATACTTGGGCTAATAATTGGACTAAATAAGATAAACACTCATAAAAAGAACTTATTGGGCTTAACCCATTTAGGCCCAACTTGTAAAGTGTAGATACTGATAATGTAAGTATAACAAGGATTAATACAAGTTAAGAACTTATAATAGGCTTATTGGACCTAAAACACGTAAATAGGTAAAACGAGAAAACTAGTATAAAAGTTATCGACACATAACACAAAAATGAGTAAATGAGGATATGTAAACCCACTTGATCATCATATATATATAATCATCATATGTATACATAATTGTTATTTTTATAAAGTCATTGGACATGAGTCTAAGACGAATATTATTTGTCTAGGTTTCCGTGATTGAAGCACGTGTCGTACGTCCGAATTGCCTATAACCTGCCTTCCCACATCAACGTGAGTTCATAGCCTCGCACTCTTTTAAATGTTTTTATAAATGTTTATAAACCCACGAGGGAGATAACATGTTAGTTTTTATTAAATAGGACACCATTTGTCCCGATTGTTTGTTTATTGATTTTGGACCCGAATAATTGAATGACCCGATTGTATGACCCGATAAATGATTAAAGGACCCGATAGATGAAATTAAATGGATTATTAAAGTTAGGTTATGTCACTAAAAGTCCCATTAGCATGAATTGTGAACTATCAGGATTTGGTAGACGCTTATGCATTTAATAGTACTATTTGGGGACGATCACCCCAGTTCGCGCCTTGACGGTTGATCCCCGTCGTGCCACATTGATTGGTAAGCGAATTTATGTATGAGAAGATTTCCATAGCGTGACTTTTGTGACGACACGCTACTTTAGATGGGCAAAATTGGTATCGGGTTAGCTACCCGTTGTTGGCTTAGTAAGGTAACAATGTCATGCGGCTTATAATAATCCAAACTAACGAAATACTACTAGACGCACCAAATTACGATGTATTGTCTGACTAGCAATACAGGGTCATACTATTGATATTATATTCGTGTTTTGGTTTTCATAACCATATTCATATAACGGTTTTTATAATCTATACAACGTTGCAAAACGTATTGTATGGTGTTTTTAACGACAATGATTCGTATTATGATTTTTAAGGCACATGCCTATATTATGATTTTGATGAAGATTTGTATAAAATGACTTTGGCTATTTTATGGCCTATTGAAATGATTTGTACAAAATGATTTTCAGTAATAATCTTATACTGATATTATATTGATGGATTTTATTAAACTCTATGAATTCACTCGGCGTTATCGCTGACCTTTTCTTTTAACATGTTTTATCTCAGGTACTTGAAGGTAATTCTCGGGAAGACGACAAGAATTCATGGCCCGCACTTAAACAATATTTTCCATTCAAATATTTTGTAAAACTTTGTATGAAATGTAATGACTTGGGACCGATGTAACTTTGATATTTATGAATGGAAATGCTTTATTATTAAACGACGCGATTTTTATGCGTTGTCTATGATGTGAGTAATGTGCTATCCCGTAACACCAACTAGTCTTCCGCTGTATTGAGTTGTATAAATTTGGGGGTGTTACAGTTTGGTACCAGAGCTCTCGTTATAGAGAACGAAAGATTTTTAAAACAAAGGTTTTGATTAAAACATTTCAAAATATTTTAACTATAAACATTTTTCTAAAAATATCTAAAAATCTTTTGACTATAACGGTGCCGAAGAATTCCCGAGTTACCGACAAGGCCAGACTGAGAAGTGTTATTTTAATATATATATATAACTTGGATTATATATATGATGTAATTTGATTACATGATTGTTTGATGATTATTTAATACTTATACGAGGTATTTATACGACGTAGATTGTCACAAGGAACCCTAAATCCCCTAGTAAATTAATCGAAGCTATGCTCGTAGGAATTCTATCCACCCTAGATCTAAACCAAGTTGTGGATATTTATGATCCCAACAAATGGTTGATATTCGTAGAAATGTAGATATTAGTTGATTGTGATATTAAAGAAGAATTGGCGAGATTAAATCTGATATCGATGACATGACGATCTTTCCTTATAGAGTGGAGTTTGACAAAACGTTACCACCTAGAAAGATGTCATCTGATTCGTTGTCACCGAATTCTTAAATTGAAATCGAAAGGGTGAATGTTGCACTTGAGGCTGTCATTGGAACCATTACCCAAAAGCCTCATGCCACCAGTACCTTTCCGAGAAGTCTAATTGAATGTATGAGTCATTTCATACTAGTGACTTATTTGATAACTATTGATAAAGGAGCTATAGGATTGGAAATTAAGTGTTGATCATATCGAGCTTTTATTGCCCAATTAAGGTTTATGAATAAGGTTGAAAGTATTGGATAATGAGGTAGGATATCAAATTGAGTATAAAATTTGTTGAAACTTGAATAAAGTAAAATTTAACTCGTATGGAATATGAGATTGATAAGAGGAAGTCGTTAAGTTCTGTGATTAGATTATAAGGTTTTAATTGATTGTTGATTCGTGTTAAGGGTTGTTCCTAGGCCATTGTCCACTAACGAGGATGCCCAGTGTCCAAGAAATAAATTGAAGAAATCTTCTTCTAAATTGGGACCGATGGATCTTCCAGGATAGGTGGGACACCTAATGACTCTTGTAGATTAGTATTCATTGTGGTATCTTTTAAAAAATAATCCCTAACTTAACTGAGATATCAGTTGGTAGGATGAGTTCTGAGAATTGTATGACATAGTGACGCGTAATGTGTTACGGTACAATTTTGACTTGTTTGTGATTAATGAAAAGACTACCTTTGATTGCTAAATCCTACATGTATCGATGTTATCTATCTTTTATTGCTTCATCCTAATGTTCGCATTAGTGATGCAACCATTTAACAAGTACTCATCTTGATTTGAGTTACGTTGTGAATCATCCTTCGTGAGTGCCATCGAGGTCATGAACCTCATGATTATTTGGCTAAAGCTCATTCCCTATCATATTGTAGTTAAGATCTTGGTGAACAACTCTTCGTCACTCTTTTGCAGATCACACATTGATTTTATAAAGTTAAAACGGTATCCTTTGAGAAAAATTAATTTTCATCACAATAAGGATTATTCAAAGTAAGATTTATAAGTGATTGATATCAAAATAAAGTTGTTTATGAGACGCTTTGGAAACTTAATTATTTCCATAACAAAGAAATTCTTTGTAAATTTATTTTTGATTCTTATTTAAAGAATTAAGCATGAAAATGTTTTTACAAATATGAGGATAAAATTTTGACGAACTGAGTATTGCATCGTTAATCTTGAAATTGTATATAGTTGCGCGCCTACATACAATTTGGAATGGACCATGCAAGGCTGATTAGTAGTCACCATAAAACTGATTAATAAACACTAAATTTCCTTGAAGATTGTGAAAGATTAAAATTTATGAGATCTGCAAGAAGCGAAAAATAAGGACATAGTATTAGGGACACCTACATATGTGCCTGTAGCATCTATTATTCTGAGTCGAATTTACTCATCTGTGGAAATTGTCTTATTTGAAAATTGACAATTCTTTCTTGTCCAATTCTACCGTAGTAAGATTCTTAGGAAAATTATCTGATTATCGAGTGTTGATACCCGACTGGATGGATCGACGTTCTTATCATTTCTTTTGATCAGATTTCATATTTGAATGACCTGGGTAACGATCCAAGTAGCTTTCGAATGCGTACTCAAATTATGAAAACATGGGATATATTCATATTCGTTAAATGTTTTCGTCTGTACCTGATTTGGAATTCTCTCGCATAGATTATGCGTTGACCTTACTCTTTTAATAGCAGTTGTGTATCCAGATATCCTTGAATTTGTGAAGGATTAAGAGTTATTATTAGTCTTTTGAGAAGATCACATCTTATCGACGGCAATAAAACTGAAAAGTTGATAGTGCCAGTAGAATGGATTGATTGATTATGACATGACGACATTGTCTTAATTGATGGGAACTCGAATTGAATTCCCTTAAATGATAAGATGTTGATTATCAAAAGTGATCTAAATAATTCTTGATGGATGACTTGAAATTTTACCATGAATGGTTGTGAACTAGTCATAGATATTATAATCTAGAAAGAACCTAATATGAATTTATTAAAAGATGTTTTTGTTATCTGAAACTTTAGTAAGTATTTGTTGATGAATTACCTAGACTTTCGCCATTAAGGCAAGTTGAAATTGGTATTGATTATATTTCCGGTGCTACACTTGTGGCTTGTGCACTGTACGTCAGCACCATCTGAATTAAAGGAATTACCGTACAACTGAGAGAGTTGTCGAAGAAAGATTTTATTATACCAAGCCTGTCATCCTGAAGAGCTATGGTGTTATCATTCCTTATATTTATAGATTACTGTGAACTGAGTAAATTGATAATCGAAAACGATATCCATAACTCGAAATGGAAGATTTGTTCGATCATTTACAAGGTTCTAATGTATGTTTTAAAGATTTGATCCACGGCATGGTTATTATCAACTTCGCGTCCGCGAAGAAGATTATCTATTCCAATCACTACATCCAGAACTTGTAATGAACATTATGAGTTTCACGTGATGACGTTTGGATTGACTAATACACATGTAGCATTCATAAATTTGGTGAATCACGTGTGTAGGCTGTAATTTGATAAATTCATGCTTGAGATCATTAAGGACCATTTGTTTGTATATAAGAATAAGAATGAGTTAATAGTTAGTTATAAATTGCCCTGAATTGGATGAACAATGAAAACCTATACCTTAAATATTTAACATGTGATTAAGGACTTAATCCTTTATATTATTTGACCGTGTGATAATAGAAAATGGAATATATTGACTTTTCAAAAGTTAGAAGTCATTTAAGACTTTGAGTTATACTAAAAAGAAAGTGCAAATATATTTTGACAAATGTTTTAACAAAGGATTTTTAAAGGGATTATTCCCTTATACACAAACCATTTAACTAAACTTTTGTTTAGGGGTAAATGTTTGTGTATACTTCTAGACATCTTAAGAGGAATTGAGGAAACCATTTGAATAATGACCTGAAATTTGAAACGACAATTTTTGCTTTTCAACTAAGAAAATTTTGACCAAAGTATAACCAAAGATTTTTCGAACATTTACGAATCTTACTAATTATTTTCGGTAAATCAATAAAAATCGTGATAATTAATTTCAAATTTATTCTTTTGAACATTTTTCTATAATTGGACGAACCGAGAAATTTAAAACTTTTTACGTTTACATTTCATAAAAATTAAATATTTATTGTTTGATTACTTGCAATAATTATCGACGCTTTAGTCGTCGGATTGAGTAAAACGGATAAAAATGATAGTTGAGAAGAAATTAAAACTTAGAAAATATGAAGAAAGAATATCTGAGTGAATTGTGGACATGATAATTATATCATCAGGAAAGGTGAATATAGACATCGACACATATATAAAAAGGAAAAAGAATCAATTATGATATATTTCATAATAATAAATGTGCAAAATAAAATTGCCGAACAATTTAAAAATAACTAATGTTTGTAAGAAGGATAATATAGATAATAAAAGGGAATGTGAACCATTAGAATAGAGAAGCCAATGGCGTTAAATTTATAAAAGACCACTTGTGATTGTCTAAAATTGGAGGATTGTGAAATTTAGTTATGTTGGAATTTGTAAGTATAAGTATTCTATTTATGTCATTTATGACTACAAGTATCTTTGTTTGAAGAAGTTGCACTGATGGCAATTATGAAGACAGACATCGCCTCATACATTAGTAAACGTCTAGCTATTGCAAAGGTCATCATCTGAATTTGATTTGATTTGGGTCATCGTCGACAGACTGACCAAATCTGCTAATATCATTCCCGTTAATGATAAATGCAAAAGAGTTGTGTAAACATAGTGTGCCTGTATCGATCATCTATATCAAGATCCCCGCTTCGCATCGAATTTCTAGAGATTTGCTCAGAAGTCATTGAGAACGAACCTTGATGAGAGTACTATGTACCACCCCAAATCGAAGGGACGAGGTAAAGTAACGATACAAAATACTATAAGTGTTGTTTTATGTTTGAATGATTGACCTTTGGTAATGGACCATATAATCGTTTTCCTTTGGAAGGATTATCATTGATAATCATCGTATTAGGATTGAGATCGAATCTTGTTAGGATCTAAATATTAGAGCATCCATAAGCAAGAGTTGAGATGAAGACACCCGACATACACCCACTGTGAGTTGCACATGTCTTTTAGGTTTAAGGTTTCCTATGATGGAGAACCTAACCTTACAAAATATTCGACCCGCGAGACCTGAAATGATTGTTGAAATTAGGATTTGATTACTGACTGCCGATAGTGGGCAGGAGATTATGTGAATATGAAATGTAGATCTTGCAGTGCCAGATGGGTAGCGAAGTTATGCCAAAATTTTTAACCTTGGAGAAAAGAATTAATGATCTGAATAATCATGGGATATAAGTCCCCGTTGTATGGGACCATTGAGGTGATGTAAAAGATTTGGTTTGAAAGGCATATAAGCTGGATCTACCCAAGGACTTCAAGAGCTGCGTGAATTATGGTTCGTAAATCGAACTTGATAAAATGTCTATCAAGTTAAAATCTGACTATTCCTTAAAGAAGCTTAGATCGGCGAAAAGTTGCATTCATCAGAAACCCGTGAACATCATGGATAGAGAAAATAAGTCAACATTTAGCCTGATCTTATTCCCGTAGTTATGTTTGATGAAACTCGCGTATTGTAATGAATTACATTTGTGAGAAAAGACCGAATGTGGAGGAAATACCCACATGGCTTTAACTCTATAAGAAGCGAGTAGTAAGATGATCTTTGAGGACAAAGATCCTGTTTAGGGGTAAATGCTGGGACAATCCGTCAATTTATGGTTGATATTTTATTCTTAATATTTATTTGAAAACATTATTTTAATGTTACAATATGAACTCACTTATTTTTGGGAAGAAATTTGGATTTACGTCTTGAAGTAGCATCGACTACGTCTAAACCGGAGGATTCAACGTTACGTGCTTACGTTTACATACACCGTCTTTGGTGACAGTCCGACATTTCAGAAAATAAATTTATACTTGAATATTATTTTGGAGTTTTAAATTTGTGTTGGTTCATAAACTCACAAATTTACGAGAAGAGATTAGGACTTACGATTTTAATTTAACATCCTTTACGACTAAACCGGAAGCCTTAGGATTACGTATTTACGTTTTCGAACTCCGTTTTTGATGAGACAATTTTTATTAGATTCGTTTTGTGCCGTTGATTCATAATTTATAAAAACGTTTTTCGTAAAATGACCCGAGGGCACGCAAATCGAGGAAACTAGAATCGAGGAGTACCCGTAAATTAGTGGGGATGAAACAAGTATACACTTGTCTCACCCCCACTATGGGTGGCAAGACAAGTTACCAACACACCACTTTGGTGTCAACATAACACACACTCTAAGGACACTTGTCCTTAGAGCCTTACAAACCACTTAACACAAAACTAGCTAAACCAAAACAACTCTCATACATGCAAAAACAAGAGAAGGAAAAATTCTCCATCCCTCTTTCTCTCTCTATGTTGAACGTCCAACATCACTCCCACAATCACCATCCATCAAAATTCAACCATAAACATCATCTAGAATCAACATATGTTGATTGCTACATAAAAAGAAGGTGATTGGAGGTGATTTTAACAAGTAAAAAGGAAATTTTATGGAGTCCAAGGGCTGATTTTCAAGAAGGTATTCATACCTATGAAGATCTCAAAAAGTTCATTTGCCATGTTAAAGATGTTGTGACAAGAACCAAGCCTTGTTCATCAAATCTCATCATTTCATCACTTTGATGGTATAGAGATTATTTCTTCCTATCATCTTGTTATTTTTGATTATGTAATATTGTATTTCTTTTACTTATGTATATGTATATGATGATGAATGATGATTAAAAATATTGTGTGGGGATTTGGTGTTGATAAACATGCTTAAAAAGATGAAAGATTATAAGAAACAAGGCTAAAATCTTGTTTAAATTTGTTGGCTGTATAAAACAGTGAAGAAACAGGTCATGGACTGATAAAATGATGAAGTAGAATCCATTTACAGTAAGCTATATGTCTTGTACACATGTGAGAGTTGGCCATTGGTGTAGTGTTTTTACTACCCTTTAGGAAAAGAGCAATAAAATAGGGTAAGCGTGCACGACGATTTAGGAAAACCGTGTGTGAATGACCCTAAAAGTGAGTTCGTTCTCGAGGAGGCACGTGTGTTGTGTAATGAATGATTGATTATGTTTTTTATTATTAATGAGAAGAAAAGAAGAGAAAATGACGAAGACAAAAAAAATAGAAAAATAAGGCAAAAACACTACTAGAAAGTTACGACGTAGAACGTAAAAAGTGCAAAATTTAAAACTTTAATCTAAAAAATTCCTAAAAATTACTAAAAATCCCAAATAATATTCTAAGAGTTTACAAAAAAATCCAAACTTGCCAAAACCTTTTAATTAATTTAATAATGACTTTTTAATGCTAATTAAAGCCCTAAAAATCACTTTTAAATATTAAAAAGCCCTAAACAAGATTTTATAGTTTGTAAACCTAAAAAATGACCTAATTAAGCTAAAAACTATTTTTAAAAATTTTAAAACCAATTAAACTATTTTTAAACTCCTAAAAACTATTAAAATCTATTTAATCTTAAATTAATTCTAAAAATTAATTGAAAAGCCTAAAAATTAAATGGAAAGTGACAAAGGTCCTATTTTAATGTCTAGAATCTAGGAAAAATGAAAAAGAAATAAAAATAAAACTTTTTATTTTAATGAATAAAATAATAATAAAATATTCTAAAAAATTAAAAGTTCTCAAATAAATTCTAAAAAATTCTCAAAAATCCTAAATATTCTAACTAAGAAGAAAATGTAAATTAAAGTTTCTAAAACCTATTAAATAATTTTATATTGAATTTTAAAGTTGCTTAAAAAACCTAAAATCAAATAAAATTAAAAATTAAAGTTTTTGAAAACTTTTTGATATGTAAACCTCAAAAATAAGAATTAAAACCTAAAAAATATTTTTTTGTATTTTTTAATTACTGTTTAATATTTTTAAATGACTTTCTAAATTTAAAACTAAAAATAATCCTAGAAATTAATTAAATAATAGGAAAAATAAAATTTTAAAACAGAAAAGTCCTAACACTTATAAATATCCTAGGAAAATTCAAATAAGCTAAAAACACTAAATCAATAAGCTAGTAAGATGAAATTAAGCTACGGCTTATATTTATTAAGCTAGAAAAGAAATAGGTTAAATGGCTATTGAAATGAAACTAAAACTTAAAAAGGCATCTAGATCAATGGTAAGCACGCTTAGTCCCCCAGCGAGGGGTCGCGTGTTCGAGTCCGTTGCGGGTGACCTTTTTGTAAAAATTTTCTTTTTTTTTTTTTCTTTTTTTTAAAACTTAATCCAGTAACTTTGAAGCTCTCAAAAACACAAAGAAAACTTAATTTAATCAAGGATTAAGGCAAGAAATGGGCAAAACGTGCCCAAGTCTGCTTGGTTTTCTGATGAGCACACAAGTATTTTTACTTGTGTGCAATGGACCAAGAGGGGCTTGGCTGTGATGATTTTTGGTGGTGTTTGTTGATGGACAAGGCACCCCTACACTCTTTGGAGTGTAGGGAGTCAATACAAGCAGGAAACAACACTTAGCTCAAACAAAAAATCACAAATCAAGGCACATCATGGCATATGCTAGTTGCTGAGACAAAAATGAGGTCTGGTGGAACTTATGAGCTTATAACTTGCATACCAATGAATTTCAAGGTCCCAAATTTAGCACACACAATCACCAAATGGCACACAAGTAATCTGCAAACCTATAACACCCTAAATCTAACAAGCAATCAAGAATCAAGTACCAAAATCTCATAAAAATGAGCAGAATATAGCCTAAGCAGATTTATGCTATACTTTTCCTTTTTTTAAACTCACAACTAGCTTAAAACTTGCACCAAATGATAACCTAACTAGCAAACAACTTATCTCAAACCTATCCAATAGCTCTAACACGTTTTGAAACACAATCAATGATTTTATACCCTGCTAAAACATAAATCCAAACAACCCTTTAAAACTTAAAATACAACTTTTTCAATTCAAAACTTATAAAAACTCATTCAAACTGATTCATATAGTATCTAACATGCATACACATCACATTTAAACACAAATCAAACCAGTTTAAGCAACAATGAACACCTTAGCATACAAATCATATGAACTGCTCTTTTCTGAAAATTTCAAAAAGGTAAAAAGGATTTACCTTAGAACCCTACATCCAGGGTTCTAGTGGATGTAAATCCACCTCCTACCAACTGGGGTTGGTGCTGAACCTTTAACAGCAACACACTCCAGCAATCAAACCTGCAAATCAAGAACAAACACAAGAAAATACCACTTTTCTGAATTTCTTAAAAAACTTCCTTAAAAACTTTTCCAACAACTTCCAAACCTTTTCAAACACGTTTTAAAAACTCTTTCAATATCAAACCTCCAAAAAGTTAGTCCACTTTCACTTCACAACTTTTTGGATTTTTGAAGATTAAAAGGACTTTTTCAAAACCTTTTTTTTTGAAACTTCAACACAAGAAATCTTAAATGGAACTCAGCTTAAACTTTTAACACAACACACAACTTTAAAAACATAAAAAGGAATTACACTTGACTTCACAAATACCAAACTTTTATTTTCTTAAAAGGAATTACAAGTGCAAAAGTTTAAAACTGGAACAAAAGGGGTATGAACAGGCTCATCCCCTATTTATACAAGAAGTAGAACATACTAGAAACTAAAACCCTAGCTAACTGAAATCTCCAAAGTGCCCTTGAGTCTTTGACTGATTTTTGGGTCAAAAACGCCCCATGTGATGCTTGTACTGGATGCCAGCTCTTCTTTGTTGATCTTGGACGTTGGATGAACCTTGGGGACAAAGGAGTGGATCTCCCACGTTGAAATTGTCGGGTTTGGGGTTTTGGGTGAGAGAGACGTTGCAGGGGAAGGTTGGGGAGGGGTCCACAAAGCATGTGAGTGTGTTGGGTGAGGTGGGAAAGGATGAGAGGGACGTGAATTAGTGTTCTGGAAGGTTTTAGGGTAAAACCCCTTGTTTTGGGTGAGATTGGATCTGGGGTAGGATTAGGGTTTATCAAGATTAGGGGGGGTTTTGATTTGTTTTGGGTAATTAATATTTTTAAATCTTTGTTTAGGAGGGAAGGGTAAGTGGGGTTTGTTGACCTTTGACCACGTTTAAATAATAAACCGGGTTATGGACTTGGGTGGTGGTGGGTTTGGGTAGGGTTATGGGTTGGTGGGTGGGTTTTGTGACGTGTCACAACCTGAGTGGGTGTAAGGGTTTACTAGTTTGGCAGGTTTGGTCCCCAAGTATTCACCATTCTTTCACTTTGTAATAATTGCCATCAGCGCCTAGTTTCTTCTTATCAACTTTTGATAACTTGTCAAATTTGGCACACAAAGTTTATAAACTTTTTCCAAGGGCCTTATATGTATATTCTTCAAACTTGATGGACTGATCTTGTAATATCTTCAAATATTAAGGTCCATACTTGTACAATTGACATTTGGAGGGTCAATTGTGACATGTTCTTCAAAGATGAGGGGCCATTTTTGCCAATCTTCAATTCTTCAAGGGTCTTTTTGCAAAATTCCAAACTTGGGCCCGGTTCATTGTGTGACTTCGTTTCCCGTGTTCGTTTTTGATTGATTCTTGTGATCTTTTGCCAATTCCTCAATATCCGTACCTAAAAATACACAAGTAACAAACACGAGCATATATTTGGCATATTTTATGATATTTTATGCATTTTAAGGCCGTTTTGGACGATGAGACCATGTATAAAAGCAGTCTCATCACTCCCCCATACTAAACCATTGCCGTGCCCTCACGCAATGCTAGAATAAAGTATCAAAGCATCTCCAAAATTTAATTTTATTCACTTTTATTGAAATGATAACTAGCTACATTACTACTATTGCTACTACTTGTGTTATAGACATAATGTATGATTTTCATCGCAAAATGGGACATTTAGGTTCATAGAAAAAGAACACGTGAATGCTTCGTTAGAAATAATTTCATCGTCCTCGATTTTCACTTCAATTCCATGCCAAGCGTGCAACGAGATCATTGTCATTATAAGTGAGTAATGCTAACACTACTCATATGCTCTAATCACGTACTTATTCTCCCATTATTCCTAAGTTGTATCTCTTATATTTTATTATGTCTTAATGATCACGAGGATACATTGTTGACTTATGCGATAATAGAGATTTAGGTCTAAAAATAGAGTCCTAACGGTGTAACTAAGACCATCAAATCAATAACCCCTCCTAATAGACGACGATGTTAAAAAATTAAGTCAACAAGAAGGATCGATAAACACGGTTTTATAACGGTTTTGAACATGAGACTTATTACCAAGACTTTTATACGCCCCCTAACGGAAGGGCCTTATTATCTTTGGTTTACCTCCATCTTTTATTCAACTTCGCCATGAAGCTTTTATTATGACTTCGGTCTTGCCTTGCCTTTTATTATCCGCCATCATCGGTGGTTTTATTAGCCAAAGACGTATATCCTCACGCTAAAGCGAATTTTGGATCTTTAAAGCTTCGAAGATTAAGGCTTGATTCACTTTCAATTTTGCATAGATTTTAGGCCTTGTGGGGCTTCAAATTGTTTGCTAGATTTAGGTGAGCACTTGAAATCTTATTATTGGGTGAAGCTTTCGATTATTCGGGTGCCAATACTTCAAAACCGTGACGCTGGCGATACCTTAATGTCTTCCCAATTTAATTACACGGAAGCTACTAGAAAAGACTAGAAACCCAACAATCAAAACTAAACCGCTAAATCAATATTTATTAAGCAAAAAATATTTACATGCGGAGGGAGAATAAGCAAACAACGAGAACACATGAGTTTTTGAAAGAATACGAGTACTCTACGTTTAGCATAGTAACTTATAATTAACTCTATCATTTCTCGTCCTCATTTAAGAGACTTAGCCTAATGTGAAGTTAAGGAATCAAAGCTAAGTGCTCAACACGCACGGTCGAGTCAAAAATTACTCTTATTCTCGCCATCGGAAAATCTACATTCGTGTCTTCAAACACTTATGAAATATGAGAAAAAAATTTTAAAATTTGGCCATTTTTAGCCTTATTTTGCATAAAACGATAAACAAAACGATAAACTTTGGAAAGCGTGAAGGTTTGGCAAGGCAAGTATCTATTCACCCCCCCATACTAAAGTTAAACATTGTCCTCAATGTTTCGAGTCTAGGGGTGCAAACACCCCCATACTAGAGACGTAGTCGAATGCCTAATCTAGCATGGAAAGGGTGTAACCAATAAGTAATAGCCGTTTATGAAGTGTGATAATAACCTAAGGTTAGAACATAAAAGGATATATCATGATGGATATTGGGAATGGCCTCCAAAGCAAACGATCAAGTGCTCCCATGCAACGAACACGAGAGGCTCCAATCGTGAAGATGATGATCTAAAAGACACAATTCACAAACAACCACGGAACAAAGGTTGGAAGGGCACAAATCCCCTCACATTAAACTAATTAGAAAGCAATAATATGTACATGGATAAGCATGGGTCTCCCCCACGAGGCACCTTGTTTTTGATAACCGAGTCAAAAGCTCGACTCGAATCCCCATAAATGTGATCATTTAGGGATAATCATGGTTTGGTCAATTTTTGGTGGGGCTTACATGATAAACAAGGCCCAAAAGTACGTGGAGTACTTTAAAAATCCGATAAACGTATACCGGGGTCAAAGATAGCATCCTCGTTCTCGGATGAAAGACGAGACAACACAACTCCAACACAAATCCCAATGGGATAGAAGAAAATAGGAGAGAAGAAATAGAAGGGTGGGACAATGGGTAAGGCAAAACATTGAGCTACTCGAGGTAGACTCGCACCAATCAAATGAAATGATTTTCCATTTATTGCATCGGTGGAAGACCGAGATTTCCCTATAAAAGCAATTCCAGGATCAAATATCTCGTCCTCGGTGGAGAAAGGGAAGGGAACATAAGGGGCTTCCCCCACACTAGGTCCACACAAAGCATCGTCAAAAGGAGAAGACGAGCTTGTAGTACTCAAGACATGCGGTGATGACGGAGTTAGAATTGTAGAAAAATCTTTTAAATTCAATTCAAAATCTTTTCCTTTTTCATCTTTAACACTCTCCTCGTGAAAACCCGATTTGATTATGTCAAAAATATTTGGTGTATCTAAAACAATGTTAGTCACACTAAAAATTCTCACATTTTGAAATCTTTTTGGTTTAGGTGGTGGCAAGTTTTCAAATCTTTTGTCAACAAAGAAAACCTCCCCATCGGGATCAACGTATTCATCATCCGAAGAATCACTCGAGATTGGAATCGTAGGCTTAACACTCTTAACCTCCATCGGCGGAGGGGACGGAACTTCATTTTTCTCAACAACTCCTAAAACTCTATTTGAAATCTTTTGACGAATGTTTTTGGTGGAATTGACATTGTACAAAGATGTGATCGAATAAACATGAGAAAGAGTGGAGTTTTGGGTTGCATTAATGACGAGTTCTTCCTCATTGAAACGAAGAGTGATTTTTCTTGCATGCACATCGATAAGTGCTCTCGAGGTATCCAAAAAAGATCGACCTAAAATTAACGGAACTTTAGGATCGATGGGAATATCAACAACTATGAAGTCCACGGGATAATAGAATTTCCCAACTTTCACAAAGACGTCCTCGGCAACTCCACAAGCTAGAATCGTAGAATGATCGGCCATTTCGATTGACATTCTTGAAGGAGTGAGATTTGGAAGATTGAGATTTTAAAAAATCTCAAGAGGCATCAAATTAATACTAGCACCAAGATCGGCCAAGGCGTAGCATTCTTCATGTCTTGGATAGCACATGGGATTAAAAACTTTCCAGGATCTACCGAATTTTTGAGGTATGCGGCTTAGAAAAACCGAAGAACAACTAGACGATTTTTGCAATTTTTCTTTGTTATTCAACATACTTTTGAAGTTCGCGGCAAATCGAGGCATCATGACTAAGCGTCGGCAAAACTTATATTGAAATGCAAGTCACGAAACATTTTCATAAAGAGTTCAAATTGATAATTCTTTCGTTCTTGTGCCTTTTCCTTGTCTCGTCTTGATGGGTAGGGTAAAGGTGGTGTGGGTTGGGGCAAATTAGGCATAGGCATCGGCCTTGGAATCTCGGGTTCCATTATGGGTATTGGTTCAACCGTAGGTGTGGTTTGAGCGGTACTTCGTGGCTTGCAATGTGCTCCTTTTCAACCACAACCTCAGGTTCTTTCTCTTTTTCCTTCTCCATAGAAGTACTTGGACGAGAAATGGGTTCTTTGAAAGTTTTACCACTACGAGTAGTAATAACCTTCAATTCTCCTTTCGGGTTTACGATGGTATCACTAGGAAGACCACCCGAAGAAGAGGGCTTACACATGATAGCTTCAAACATCTAGCCATACGGTCTTCAAACTTAGATTGCCTAGCATCCGCTTTTAACAATTCTTGCTTAATCTCATGTTGTCCTTGCTCCATTTTTTGTTGATTTTGTTGGAGTCGTGTGACATTTCCTTCCATTTTATTAGCATGAGTTTTAAGTTCATTAGCAAGTTCGTTTTTAAGCTCGTTTTTCATTCGGACCTTAAGCTAATCATCTCACGTTGCATGTTATCAAACTTAGCATCATTAGCCTTAGCATAATCTAAAAATTCTCCTTGCAAATTTTTAGTGTGAGCATTTGAAAACCTGAGTAGGAGTTTGAAAATCACGGTTTTGGTTTTGGTTTGAAATTTGCCCATTTCCACTTTGATAATTACCTTTGTTATAATTCCTTTGATTTCCTTGGTAATTTCCACCTTGATTGTTGTTTTGATAGTTATTAGCATTTGATTTTGTGGAGCTTGATTTTGGCGGGAACCTTGACCGATTTGGTTATAAGTTCCCGTGGCTACATAAGCATTCGAAGTGTTACCATCCGCGGTAATGCACTCAGAAAAATCATGAGCTCCACCACACGAAATACAACTCTTAGCAACCGCTTTAACCGAAGCGGTGTTTGAAGCTTCTTGAGCTTTCCAATGAGACATAAGAGTCGAAAACCTATCGAAAAACCGATTCTCCTCATTTGCTTCATCTTGCAAGGCATTAATGGAACGAGATGATGACGAGCCCAAATTGGCAACACTCGGTGTGTTACGAGGGCTATAGACCTTAGACCTATTTTCTATGATTTTCAAAGCCTCATTGGTCGTTTTGCACAAAAAATTACCACCCGCGGCGGCATTTAAATAATCTCGTTCATGTTCATTAAGCCCATTATAAAAAGTGTCAATTTGATGCAATTCGGAAAAATCATGGTGCGGACATTCATGTAACATTTCTTTAAACCTTTCCCAAGCCATTGAAAAACTTTCATTTGGTCTTTGTGTAAAACGTGAAATCTCGTTTTTCAAATGTGTTGTCTTAGATGGTGGAAAAAATTGATTCACAAATTTAGACACGAGATCGGCCCATGTCAAAATCAAATTCGGCGGTTCTTTCTCAAGCTAAATCTTGGCGGGTCCATCTAACGAGTAAGGAAACAACATCATCTTAATGGCATCGTGTGGTACATCCTTATACTTGCTTGTCGCGGTGAGACGATTAAATTGCCTAATGTGATAATGTGGGTTGTCTTTTTCGTGACCGCGAAACTTGTTTGCTTGAAGCATAGACATTAAACCCGTCTTGATCTCAAAGTTCTCCGCAAGGATGGCGGGAATCACAATGGCCTCTCCAAAACCCTCGGTGGGTGCTTGAAGCAACTCCATCATAGTACGATTAGCCATGATAGCTTCTTGTTCTACAATAGGTTCCTCACTTGGAGACTCCTCACTAGAATGAGTGAGTGATTTGTTTCTTCGTTTACGAGCACGTATAGCTTTAGAGCGAGTTTGCATAAACGTCACGTACAACGAGAAGGCGAGCAAAGAAGATTCTTTTTGGTATTTTGTGTTTTTTCAATTTTTTTGTGGTTTTTGATTGTATTAACCTTTTTGGAATTGGTGAATATATTAAGTAGACAATGAGTCCACAAATCTCCTCACTAATCAAATCTCTTGATTAAAAAGGCCTCAAGGAATGAAAACGATCACGTGGAGTGAACGCCTTCGATGACTTTAGAACGATGGTGGAACACCAAATCGTTCAAGAGGGTTTAATCAAATGGAAACCAAGAAAATATATATGATACTTAGTAATACTTTGGGCGGCAAAACCCTCGATTCACTCTCAAAATCAAATACGTACAAGCAAGCGGAGGAAACGAGGCGGCGCGAAGCACTTAAGAGCCTTTTTCCTTTAGGTTGTGAAATACAACCGCCTTATACCCACCTTATAGTTTGTATTTTCAAGATTAAGCTTCGCGAAAGTATTTATCTATTTTTGCCTTTTTCTTTGGTTTGAGATTCGAATACAATGATCGAGTGATGAAACCCCGAATCAAGGTTGTGATTGCTCACGTATTTGGAGTACTTGTGTATTTATTGTTCTACGTATACAATATAGTAATAGTATTCACACAAAAACCGAAAAACGATAATACGTATTAATAGAGTGCTATTAATACAATTACTATTATGGCTAGTATAGAAAACAACAATGGTTCAATCAAAACACAACACGCCTCCCCGGCAGCGGCGCCAAAAATGGTGTAGTGTTTTTACTACCCTTTAGGAAAAGAGCAATAAAATAGGGTAAGCGTGCACGACGATTTAGGAAAACCGTGTGTGAATGACCCTAAAAGTGAGTTCGTTCTCGAGGAGGCACGTGTGTTGTGTAATGAATGATTGATTATGTTTTTGATTATTAATGAGAAGAAAAGAAGAGAAAATGACGAAGACAAAAAAAATAGAAAAATAAGGCAAAAACACTACTAGAAAGTTACGACGTAGAACGTAAAAAGTGCAAAATTCAAAATTTTAATCTAAAAAATTCCTAAAAATTACTAAAAATCCCAAATAATATTCTAAGAGTTTACAAAAAAATCCAAACTTGCCAAAACCTTTTAATTAGTTTAATAATGACTTTTTAATGCTAATTAAAGCCCTAAAAATCACTTTTAAATATTAAAAAGCCCTAAACAAGATTTTATAGTTTGTAAACCTCAAAAATGACCTAATTAAGCTAAAAACTATTTTTAAAAATTTTAAAACCAAATTAAACTATTTTTAAACTCCTAAAAACTATTAAAATCTATTTAATCTTAAATTAATTCTAAAAATTAATTGAAAAGCCTAAAAATTAAATGGAAAGTGACAAAGGTCCTATTTTAATGTCTAGAATCTAGGAAAAATGAAAAAGAAATAAAAATAAAACTTTTTATTTTAATGAATAAAATAATAATAAAATATTCTAAAAAATTAAAAGTTCTCAAATAAATTCTAAAAAATTCTCAAAAATCCTAAATATTCTAACTAAGAAGAAAATGTAAATTAAAGTTTCTAAAACCTATTAAATAATTTTATATTGAATTTTAAAGTTGCTTAAAAAACCTAAAATCAAATAAAATTAAAAATTAAAGTTTTTGAAAACTTTTTGATATGTAAACCTCAAAAATAAGAATTAAAACCTAAAAACTATTTTTTTGTATTTTTTAATTACTGTTTAATATTTTTAAATGACTTTCTAAATTTAAAACTAAAAATAATCCTAGAAATTAATTAAATAATAGGAAAAATAAAATTTTAAAACAGAAAAGTCCTAACACTTATAAATATCCTAGGAAAATTCAAATAAGCTAAAAACACTAAATCAATAAGCTAGTAAGATGAAATTAAGCTACGGCTTATATTTATTAAGCTAGAAAAGAAATAGGTTAAATGGCTATTGAAATGAAACTAAAACGTAAAAAGGCATCTAGATCAATGGTAAGCACGCTTAGTCCCCCAGCGAGGGGTCGCGTGTTCGAGTCCGTTGCGGGTGACCTTTTTGTAAAAATTTTCTTTTTTTTTTCTTTTTTTTAAAACTTAATCCAGTAACTTTGAAGCTCTCAAAAACACAAAGACAACTTAATTTAATCAAGGATTAAGGCAAGAAATGGGCAAAACGTGCCCAAGTCTGCTTGGTTTTCTGATGAGCACACAAGTATTTTTACTTGTGTGCAATGGACCAAGAGGGGCTTGGCTGTGATGATTTTTGGTGGTGTTTGTTGATGGACAAGGCACCCCTACACTCTTTGGAGTGTAGGGAGTCAATACAAGCAGGAAACAACACTTAGCTCAAACAAAAAATCACAAATCAAGGCACATCATGGCATATGCTAGTTGCTGAGACAAAAATGAGGTCTGGTGGAACTTATGAGCTTATAACTTGCATACCAATGAATTTCAAGGTCCCAAATTTAGCACACACAATCACCAAATGGCACACAAGTAATCTGCAAACCTATAACACCCTAAATCTAACAAGCAATCAAGAATCAAGTACCAAAATCTCATAAAAATGAGCAGAATATAGCCTAAGCAGATTTATGCTATACTTTTCCTTTTTTTAAACTCACAACTAGCTTAAAACTTGCACCAAATGATAACCTAACTAGCAAACAACTTATCTCAAACCTATCCAATAGCTCTAACACGTTTTGAAACACAATCAATGATTTTATACCCTGCTAAAACATAAATCCAAACAACCCTTTAAAACTTAAAATACAACTTTTTCAATTCAAAACTTATAAAAACTCATTCAAACTGATTCATATAGTATCTAACATGCATACACATCACATTTAAACACAAATCAAACCAGTTTAAGCAACAATGAACACCTTAGCATACAAATCATATGAACTGCTCTTTTCTGAAAATTTCAAAAAGGTAAAAAGGATTTACCTTAGAACCCTACATCCAGGGTTCTAGTGGATGTAAATCCACCTCCTACCAACTGGGGTTGGTGCTGAACCTTTAACAGCAACACACTCCAGCAATCAAACCTGCAAATCAAGAACAAACACAAGAAAATACCACTTTTCTGAATTTCTTAAAAAACTTCCTTAAAAACTTTTCCAACAACTTCCAAACCTTTTCAAACACGTTTTAAAAACTCTTTCAATATCAAACCTCCAAAAAGTTAGTCCACTTTCACTTCACAACTTTTTGGATTTTTGAAGATTAAAAGGACTTTTTCAAAACCTTTTTTTTTTGAAACTTCAACACAAGAAATCTTAAATGGAACTCAGCTTAAACTTTTAACACAACACACAACTTTAAAAACATAAAAAGGAATTACACTTGACTTCACAAATACCAAACTTTTATTTTCTTAAAAGGAATTACAAGTGCAAAAGTTTAAAACTGGAACAAAAGGGGTATGAACAGGCTCATCCCCTATTTATACAAGAAGTAGAACATACTAGAAACTAAAACCCTAGCTAACTGAAATCTCCAAAGTGCCCTTGAGTCTTTGACTGATTTTTGGGTCAAAAACGCCCCATGTGATGCTTGTACTGGATGCCAGCTCTTCTTTGTTGATCTTGGACGTTGGATGAACCTTGGGGACAAAGGAGTGGATCTCCCACGTTGAAATTGTCGGGTTTGGGGTTTTGGGTGAGAGAGACGTTACAGGGGAAGGCTGGGGAGGGGTCCACAAAGCATGTGAGTGTGTTGGGTGAGGTGGGAAAGGATGAGAGGGACGTGAATTAGTGTTCTGGAAGGTTTTAGGGTAAAACCCCTTGTTTTGGGTGAGATTGGATTTGGGGTAGGATTAGGGTTTATCAGGATTAAGGGGGGGTTTTGATTTGTTTTGGGTAATTAATATTTTTAAATCTTTGTTTAGGAGGGAAGGGTAAGTGGGGTTTGTTGACCTTTGACCACGTTTAAATAATAAACCGGGTTATGGACTTGGGTGGTGGTGGGTTTGGGTAGGGTTATGGGTTGGTGGGTGGGTTTTGTGACGTGTCACAACCTGAGTGGGTGTAAGGGTTTAGTAGTTTGGCAGGTTTGGTCCCCAAGTATTCACCATTCTTTCACTTTGTAATAATTGCCATCAGCGCCTAGTTTCTTCTTATCAACTTTTGATAACTTGTCAAATTTGGCACACAAAGTTTATAAACTTTTTCCAAGGGTCTTATATGTATATTCTTCAAACTTGATGGACTGATCTTGTAATATCTTCAAATATTAAGGTCCATACTTGTACAATTGACATTTGGAGGGTCAATTGTGACAAGTTCTTCAAAGATGAGGGGCCATTTTTGCCAATCTTCAATTCTTCAAGGGTCTTTTTGCAAAATTCCAAACTTGGGCCCGGTTCATTGTGCGACTTCGTTTCCCGTGTTCGTTTTTGATTGATTCTTGTGATCTTTTGCCAATTCCTCAATATCCGTACCTAAAAATACACAAGTAACAAACACGAGCATATATTTGGCATATTTTATGATATTTTATGCATTTTAAGGCCGTTTTGGACGATGAGACCATGTATAAAAGCAGTCTCATCAGCCATGCAATGGAATCATTGTAATGAGTGAGATATGATCAAAACAAGTTTAAGATACAAATCTGAGTTCACTGTTTTGGACGATTTTTAGAAAATACTTAGAAGATGATTCAACAGTAGCTATAAGAGAGTTAAATGTAGAAAATATCATGTAGTTTATGTGATAAAACTTTGAGCTTCTATCTCAATATAGAACTCTAGATATGGCAGTTTTGGTGAAAGTGAAGATAAAAATCAGATTTTTGGAAATTAAAGTATAATACTATTATATAAGCACTCAAAATTTAATAGTATAAAATATAAATTAAAACCCACTAACTTATATAATACATTTATATAAATATGTACAATGGTAAATAAGTGGACATTTTATAAAAATGGTAACTTGTTAAGTTTTATAAGTTATAAAACTATAAACATGATTTTTACGACTTTTTCGGCTAATACCGTAAAATTAACATTTTTGTTAAATAAAACTTAGATGGTTGGACCCGTCTAATGAAAACTTTATAAAACTTATATACTGATATATAGACATGTATAACAAGTAAAAACCGATAAAACCCGAACTATAAGGCATACGGACATTAACGAGCTAAGTAAACATATTGGACTAATACTTGGACTAATACCTGGACTAATACTTGGGCTAATAATTGGACTAAATAAGATAAACACTCATAAAAAGAACTTATTGGGCTTAACACATTTAGGCCCAACTTGTAAAGTGTAGATACTGATAATGTAAGTATAACAAGGATTAATACAAGTTAAGAACTTATAATAGGCTTATTGGACCTAAAACACGTAAATAGGTAAAACGAGAAAACTAGTATAAAAGTTATCGACACATAACACAAAAATGAGTAAATGAGGATATGTAAACCCACTTGATCATCATATATATATAATCATCATATGTATACATAATTGTTATTTTTATAAAGTCATTGGACATGAGTCTAAGACGAATATTATTTGTCTAGGTTTCCGTGATTGAAGCACGTGTCGTACGTCCGAATTGCCTATAACCTGCCTTCCCACATCAACGTGAGTTCATAGCCTCGCACTCTTTTAAATGTTTTTATAAATGTTTTATAAACCCACGAGGGAGATAACATGTTAGTTTTTATTAAATAGGACACCATTTGTCCCGATTGTTTGTTTATTGATTTTGGACCCGAATGATTGAATGACCCGATTGTATGACCCGATAAATGATTAAAGGACCCGATAGATGAAATTAAATGGATTATTAAAGTTAGGTTATGTCACTAAAAGTCCCATTAGCATGAATTGTGAACTATCGGGATTTGGTAGACGCTTATGCATTTAATAGTACTATTTGGGGACGATCACCCCAGTTCGCGCCTTGACGGTTGATCCCCGTCGTGCCACATTGATTGGTAAGCGGATTTATGTATGAGAAGATTTCCATAGCATGACTTTTGTGACGACACGCTACTTTAGATGGGCAAAATTGGTATCGGGTTAGCTACCCGTTGTTGGTTTAGTAAGGTAACAATGTCATGCGGCTTATAATAATCCAAACTAACGAAATACTACTAGACGCACCAAATTACGATGTATTGCCTGACTAGCAATACAGGGTCATACTATTGATATTATATTCTTGTTTTGGTTTTCATAACCATATTCATATAACGGTTTTTATAATCTATACAACGTTGCAAAACGTATTGTATGGTGTTTTTAACGACAATGATTCGTATTATGATTTTTAAGGCAAATGCCTATATTATGATTTTGATGAAGATTTGTATAAAATGACTTTGGCTATTTTATGGCCTATTGAAATGATTTGTACAAAATGATTTTCAGTAATAATCTTATACTGATATTATATTGATGGATTTTATTAAACTCTATGAATTCACTCGGCGTTATCGCTGACCTTTTCTTTTAACATGTTTTATCTCAGGTACTTGAAGGTAATTCTCGGGAAGACGACAAGAATTCATGGCCCGCACTTAAACAATATTTTCCATTCAAATATTTTGTAAAACTTTGTATGAAATGTAATGACTTGGGACCGATGTAACTTTGATATTTATGAATGGAAATGCTTTATTATTAAACGACGCGATTTTTATGCGTTGTCTATGATGTGAGTAATGTGCTATCTCGTAACACCAACTAGTCTTCCGCTGTATTGAGTTGTATAAATTTGGGGGTGTTACAAGCACGATCTCCATAACTCCCCCATCTATTTCAACCCTGGACAACCCTGATCCAGGGAGTGCGCCCAATCCCCCTAACAAGGAGCCGCGCAGACCATCGATTGAGGAGGAAGTAGAAGTCCAACCACTCAGCGAGGAGGATCTCACTCGAGTTCTCACGCAGAACTTTGATAGGATCGTCCCAAGGATTGCATCAAGGTTGAATCTAGGGAGAAACCTCCAATCTAGACTCAACTTTGGCAATACCGGACCAATCACCTCTTCCCAAAATCAGAGGAAAAGGAAAACCCGGCCTCAGGAGCAGAGCATCTTTGAGGAAACTCCTCAACCTAGGAATGTGTTCGAGCGCATAGGAGATCGCCTCATAAAGGAACTAACGCAGTCTCGAGAGGGGGGAGAGAAGTCCGACGGTTCCCCCGAGCGACCAGACCGAGAACTGACAAGAGCCGCTCGCCGCACAAGTGTGTGGGATAGGATGAACACTAGGAAGAAGGCTCCTGGATCTTCTCAAAAGAGCGGCCCTCACCCAAGAGATGGGGCACCGCCTCCTTCTCTAGATCCATCAAGAGAGGACTCGGATGACCATCCGCCCAAGCGTCGCCGACCTAGGCGTACCCCTCCACCACCACCAAATAATGATGACTATTATGGTGGCCCTTATTATCGAGAGGCAGAAGCGGAGAATCTTTCCCGTCCGTGGTGTGACCCGTGGTAAGACCATAGGCTCACCCGTCCATGGGCGGATCCCATGGAAGATCCTTTTACTCTCCGTATACGGAACTACTCCGAGGACACAAAACGTCGCATGCCGGTGTGTGTCAAGACCTATGATGGAACTGGTGATCCGGATGATCACCTCAAAATATTTGATACGCGGGCTAAAATTGAGCGATGGCCCATGCCTATATGGTGCCAAATGTTCAATTCAACCTTGATCGGCAATGCCCGTGACTGGTTTGAGGGACTCCCTCCACGAAGCATTGATACCTTCACGGAACTACGCACTGCGTTCAAGAATAATTATACTCAGCGGTAGAAGTATAATAGGGATCCGGTCTAATTGGAAACTGTCAAGAAACGGCCGGGGGAGTCTACAGAAGCCTTCACTGAAAGCTTCAACGACGAGTGCACACGCACAAAGACGATGCCGGAACTCCTGAAAATCTCTGACTACATACACGCCATAACAGATAGGGATTTAATCAGGCGTCTCAATGACAAGCGTCCAGAGAAGTATGATGATCTCATGGAAAGGGTCAGAAATTTCATAGAGGGAGAAACAGCGGTTGCCGCGGCTTACCCTTCCAAAGGAAACGGCTACCGATCAAACGACCAGTCCCGGAGACAGTCGGGCGGTCAAAGCAATCAAAACAATAGTAGGGGCTCAGACTACAAGAGCCAAAACAAAGGAGGACGGTTGGATGATAAGTTTACCCCCCTAAAGATGTCCTACCGGGAGATAATACTGACGGAAGGGGCAAATTTTCCGAGACCTCCCCCAATGACAACTCCGCCGGACCGTCGTCAAGGAAATCGTTTCTGCGAGTTCCATAATGACAAGGGCCATGGCACGGAGGAGTGTATCCAGCTCAAGAAGCACATTGAGTCACTGATCAAGTCAGGTAAACTCAAGCATTTGGTTAAGGAGTGGAAGGATGGAAAAGACAACAAGAAGTATGACAAGAAGGATCCCCAAAAGGACAAACCTTCGACCATATACATGATCCAATCCAGACAACGCCGCACGAGGCAGAAAATTGGCCAAAAATTTTCACGCGGCAGGGAAATCTCATTTCCTCCCATCACAGCAAGCGATGTGATTGATGCACCTCTCACTATTGAGATAAGCATTGGAACACACAATGTTCGTCGCATGTATGTGGATGGAGGGTCATCAGCAGAAGTACTGTACGAACACTGTTTTGTGCAGTTACGGCCAGAAATAAGAAGCCAATTAGCACCAGCCACGGCGCCGCTCACTGGCTTTAGTGGAGACACCATCTGGCCGATAGGGCAACTGCGTCTGCTTGTAACCATTGGGAATGAGGAACACTCCACTACGGCGTGGATGAACTTCATGGTGATACGCTCACATTCTTCGTACAATGGGATCATAGGCAGACCAGGTATTCTGGCTATACGGGCGGTACCTTCCATGGAACACGGAATGATCAAGTTCCCTGTTGAGGGAGGAATCGTCACCATCTACAACAAAATCGTACCAGCATCCGAGTGTCATACCGTGACAACACCGGCTCCACCTGTTCCACCCAAGGATGGATCACCACCTCCCAATTGGAGGGTAGCAATCCATCCTGACTATCCGGAACAGGAGATATCCATAGGGGGGGCACTCTCGGATAGCGGCAAAAGGGCCATGTGCTCTCTTTTAAGTTCAAATCTAGATATATTCGCATGGGAGCCAAAGCATATGACAGGCGTACCACGCGCGATAGCAGAACATAAGCTCCAAATCCGCCAGGGGTACCAACCCGTCAAGCAAAAGAAGCGCGGCTAGGCGCCTGAGCGCAGCCGGGTGATATTGGAGGAAGTACGGAAACTAGTGGACGCAGGTATCATGCGTGAGGTATACTACCACGAGTGGTTATCCAATCCGGTTATGGTCAAAAAACATGACGGAAGTTGGCGCATGTGTGTGGATTTCACGGATCTGAACAAAGCCTGTCCACAGGATTGTTACCCGTTACCGGATATCGACTGGAAGGTAGAATCCCTATGTGGATATCCCTTTAAGTGCTTCTTAGACGCATATAAAGGATACCACCAGATCCAGATGGCGGAGGAGGACGCAGAAAAACCGACGTTCCATACTAGTCAGGGCGTATATT
Source organism: Glebionis coronaria (assembly GCA_025667525.1). Classification (NCBI taxonomy): domain Eukaryota; kingdom Viridiplantae; phylum Streptophyta; class Magnoliopsida; order Asterales; family Asteraceae; genus Glebionis; species Glebionis coronaria. The sequence goes on from CM046874.1 coordinate 647,150,226, forward strand.
GTTATACGAAAATGCCGTTTGGACTAAAGAACGCCGGTGCTACATACCAGCGGCTTGTGGACAAAGCCTTTGACTCACAGATAGGCCGCAACCTGGAAGTCTATGTGGATGACTTAGTCATAAAAAGTCATACGGAGGATGCACTTCTCCGGGATGTCCAAGAGACATTCGACACACCGAGGAGGATTAATATGAAGCTAAACCCAAAGAAATGCACGTTTGGGGCAACGGAGGGAATGTTCCTTGGATATATGATTGATCCAAATGGCATCAAACCTTGCCCAGAGTGTGGTTCCCTATTGATCGTTAGACTCAATGGTTATGAACCATTATATCTAGGTTGATCATCGTTCATATGATAACATAGCGGAATAGAACAATGATCATGAACAAGGTGTTTAGGCACAAAGAACAAGAATTAAAACAATTGGGATGTTCATTATATTAATAACAAACATCCACTAGACGTGTATACATTGAATCCCACGTCTAGTGCGACACACACTTTAGGTTTACATTGTGAATGAATAATATGAATAAAAACCTACGTATGTTTTCTTTATATACTAGAAAACATAGCTTACAAAGAAAGCTAATAATAAGACAACTAAATCTTCTATTATTCTGTGATAATATCTTCTACAAGTTTGTCCACCAGCTTGTAGAATTCTTCATTGTCAGATTTAGTCCTTGTCTTTTGTGTTTTGACTTATCAACTCAATAATTCGACCCAACAATCTTCCCCTAGTTGATGATGTCAAAACACTCCTCTTAAGCATGAATCCTTTGTATGTAGTACATGATCTCCAAGAAGCTTCCCCTTAAGTATAGCACATATTCTTCCCCTTTTTGACACATCAATAGGGAATATGTGAAAGTATGCAATCTTGTAGATTCTCCAAAAGTAGGCTCTGTGTAATGATCCTGAAGAAAAATAACTTTAATATTTTTTGATGTAGAAGTAAAATATCCCAACCTTGTGTTCCATGTCTTGTACTATCCACGTGACTAAGAACTTATATCAGACCAATTATAAGTAGACCTCGATCCCTTGTCAATATTCTCATCCTATGTGAGACACTGAGCACGATAATGTAACTCCTTCAAGTGTTATGACAAGTCTTCATCACTATCCATGTAAGCACGAACAAGTTACCTTTAAAGTCAGTGAATGGTACGCCACAACTTTAAGATATGATAGAACACAAACTCGCGAAAATCTTCTTCAATCATCAAAACTTACCATAAGAATTCTTCCCCTTAAGCTAACACTTCTTCATGACGAATTTTAATGGAATAACACCTTCATACCATATGTAAAAGCCTGTTATGGATAACTCTTTCGCAAGGCTATCCCGATTACATAGTTTAAAATATCCATCAAACTCTTATGAAAAATTGCTAACTCACTTTAAGATCACTAACTCCTTTTAAAAATATCCGAGCCATAAATATCAACATGATATTCTAAATTAGAACGGAGATTCCATGTACCTTTGTGTGTATTTTCCTCCTTTTTGTGTGCTTAAAACGTACCCATTTTCTCAAACAGCAGCAATCAGTGTGTTGTCCAATATCTAATTCTGTCCAATATCTTCATCAGATGCATTATCCGATATCGGATGACACTTATCAGCGTTGAAATAGCATATATCGGACAACACTGTCAACTTGACAGCGTTGACTTATTCCTTGTCAGCGTTGAAACCCTTCCTGTCAGCGCATAAACAACAAACGTCAGCGCCAACCTTAAATCTTGTCAGCGTTCATTCTTTACTCTTGTCAGCGTTGAATTCTACCGCTGATTTCATCTTTTGACTTCAAACTCACGTCAGTTTAGAGAAAAACATAGAAGCTCCCACAAAACTTGTCATCCAATCACAAGTTATATACCGTGTGAACACACTTTCATTGTTACATAACCGTGTGAACACAATGTATAAATATCCAATCAAAAGTTTCAAGTCGTGTGAATGCAACTATGTTCCACCAATAAGAAACGAGCAATCGTGTGAACACAGAATGTGAATAACCAATAATGACTTAGCCCCATGAGAGTAACCGTAGACTAGCATGTATAGGATCAAAGCTAGATAGCAACTTAGGGTTTAAGCCGTGGCCGTGTGAATGTAATGAATATCAACCAATCAGAAATCATGGACCGTGTGAACACAGAAAGATTGTGACGCGATATAAAGATATTCTGTTCACAATCAGCTTCCTTTATCTTGCAGCTTTTCTTCCTGGGACCACGAACAATAACCAAGTGAAAAATATATGCATCAAATCAATCAGCACATATCCCTCCTTTTTACTTCATGTATCACGAATCACAAGATGCTGCTACATTACAAGCCTCGATCTAGGGTTTTAAAACTTTAAGCACCAAAACCCTAATTAGGGTTTGTAAATAAACCTTAGATCAAGTGTTATCTTGAATCATAACAGCCACAAACTGCAATTCTTCCTGCTTTTAAGTAGATCTAGGGTTTGAGAAACCCTAGTTCATGATTTTATGTAAAAGCAGAAAACTGAAAATCATCCATCAGCCAACTTTGACGCTTAATAACTTTTGCCTGGGGATAAAACTCGACAATCCCTCCGGTGGATGTTTAGATCTATGTATGTAGAACACACATCTAAAATTTCGTGACGATCCAACGGTTCAAACAAAAGTTATGACCTTCTGAATACTGCTGCGCACACAAAAACGTCCAGAAAAACTCCATACGAATTTTTCTTCTTCACCATACACGAACACCTCGTCGGACCTAGATATCAAGAGCCTTAGGCTCTGATACCAATTGTGGTTCCCTATTGATCGTTAGACTCAATGGTTATGAACCATTATATCTAGGTTGATCATCGTTCATATGATAACATAGCGGAATAGAACAATGATCATGAACAAGGTGTTTAGGCACAAAGAACAAGAATTAAAACAATTGGGATGTTCATTATATTAATAACAAACATCCACTAGACGTGTATACATTGAATCCCACGTCTAGTGCGACACACACTTTAGGTTTACATTGTGAATGAATAATATGAATAAAAACCTACGTATGTTTTCTTTATATACTAGAAAACATAGCTTACAAAGAAAGCTAATAATAAGACAACTAAATCTTCTATTATTCTGTGATAATATCTTCTACAAGTTTGTCCACCAGCTTGTAGAATTCTTCATTGTCAGATTTAGTCCTTGTCTTTTGTGTTTTAACTTATCAACTCAATAATTCGACCCAACACAGAGAAGACGGACGCAGTAATATAGATGCCATCCCCTCAGACACGGAAGGAGGTGCAATCTTTAAATGGGAAGCTGGCCGGGCTAAATAGGTTCCTATCCAAGTCCGCAGAGAAGTCATTACCCCTATTTAAGACACTCAAGAAGTGCATTAGGAAGGGAGACTTCCGATGGACAAAGGAAGCCGAGGAAGCTTTTGGCCAACTCAAGCAGCACCTTGCATCTCTCCCTATGCTAGTAGCTCCCCGACCAAAGGAGGAACTCATTATGTATCTCTCAGCCACACAAGGAGCAATAAGTGCGGTACTCATGACGGATAGGGATACGGTACAAACTCCGGTCTACTTCATAAGTAGAACACTACAAGGGCCGGAGTTGAATTACTCCTCTATGGAAAAATTGGTTTTGGCACTAGTGTTTGCTACAAAGCGGTTGCGCCGATACTTTCAGGCGCACCCAATTGTAGTCATTAATGATCAGCCAATAAAGCAAGTTATTTCTAGACCGGATGTGGCAGGAAGGCTACAAAAATGGAGCATTCTATTGGGGGAGCATAATATATCTTATAGGCCAAGGACGGCTGTTAAAGGCCAGATCTTGGCAGATTTCTTGATAGAGAAGCCAGATGAGGAAGGACCAATCGTAAAACAAGACGAGACTCCAACAGAACCATGGGTGTTATTTACGGACGGATCTTCGTGTACGGATGGGTCAGGAGCTGGCCTGATCCTCACAAATCCGGAAGGAATGGAGTTTACATACGCCATCCGTTTTGAGTTCACAGCCACCAACAACGAAGCAGAATATGAGGCATTAATTGCGGGTTTAAAAATCGCCGCTAGAATGGGAGTCCACAACCTTGAGGCCTACGTGGACTCACGGCTTGTCGCGAACCACATTCTAGGTGGATATGTGGCTAAGGAGGACAACATGGTCCAATACTTGGAGAAATTCAATTCACTCATCGCGGCCTTCAACAAGTTTTCCATCAAGCAGGTGCCAAGAGGTGAGAACAAGAAGGCGGATGCTCTTAGCAAGATTGCATCCACAAGCTTCGCCCACTTGTCCAAGCAAGTCTTGGTGGAAATACTCAAGGAAAAATCTATTACAGAAGGGGAGGTCGCTACTATAGTTGAGGAGGATGTTGATCCCAAACTTAGATCGATTTAGCTTTATGTATACGAGATTAGATCAAGTAATACACTTAGAGAAACCTTTGTATATGCTTATGATAATCTAAGTGTTATGCGGAATTAACACTTAAACAAGAACATACAATGATATAAACAAACTTTCACTTTGATTAATGATATCAAATTTGCTTACAATGAAAGTAGTTTACGAATGAAAACTTATATGAAACATTAACCTAAAGGTCTTCTTTTATAGACATAAGAAGCCCTGTACAATAATCTACGTATCAGCTATTCTTGGTAAAGATAAATATAGAAAATACATTGTTGTTCCTATCTTTACTAGAAGTAATCTAGAATACAATAAACGCGTAGAGTATATCTTCCCATCAGTGCTTGTCTTCAATGTATCAACGCTTGACTTTGTCTTGTCAACGCTTGAGTTGTCAGCGCTTGTATTACTCTTGTCAACGCTTGTTTTACTCTTGTCAGCGCTCAAGTGATCTGGCCTTAATTTATTCCCAAAAATCCTCCCCTAAACTTGATATCCACTCTTATGATCAAGTTTCTGAATAAGCATTAAGGACTAGGAGGAATCTTACAAACCTTCTCATATTGGTAATAAATAAATCTGATCAAGTCTTTTGCCACGTCACTTGAATAATTAATTTCCAGCTGAGTGTCTTTCATCTTCTCCAAAATAGCCTTGGATATGAAATACTGACCATCCACAAGTAGATACTCAGCAAACTTTGTAGAACTCAAATGGTAAACACCAGCAGCTGAATATAATCTCCATTGAAGACCACTGAGGTCATCCTCAAGATCCTTCCAAATAGCAGGATCCTCATCTTTTGGTCCACACATTCTTTTGAATGTGGACCACAGTTTTATTCCATTAGCTGAAGTTGGTGCTTCAGCCTCATACTTGGTCTCCAGCAACCTCCATAGGTCCACCAAGTCTTCTCTATCACAACTTGCAAACAAAGATATGAGAGTGGTAAAAGTGTGTACCTCTTTGCCATACCTGCCAATTTTCCAAAACCCACATTCATCTTCTTCATAACTCACAATTGGGTTTCTGGAATCTAATGGTAACACTTGCACCATATCTGAAGCTTCTAATGGTGAGAGCTTGAGGCTCTTTCTTATGACAGCTTCACTTGGATATAGTGGATCCATATCTTTGGGAAACTCAAGAGAAATTCCCTTTTTCACTAGTCTGGGAACAAACATAGCTTTCTTGAGCTCCATTTCTTCTGCAAGTTCTTCCTTTCTTTCATCAGAAAGAAGTCTGAGAGTGTTTGCTTCCTGCACTCTCACCCAAATGGGGTAAGCCTTGCATTCCAACTCATCAAATGTCAATGCCTTCAACTTCTGATAAGTCCATCCTACTCCATGACATCTGAGCAACATGCAGTATAGCTCCCTTCTATCCCTTTTCAATTCTGAGAGAATATTGCTTGCCTTGTGTTTAAAAATTACCTGGCAATCCCTTAGAACTCTGAGGAGAATCTCCAAACCCCATATTTGATCTGAAGTAGTCAAGTGTGGATTCTCCATGCATCTTTCTTCCCAAGCATGATACATTTGAACCACCTCTGGCATGTCAAAGTGAACCTGCAATTTCAATTCTCTCAATTTCTCCTTGGCCAACTCTTCTCCATACTCAAGTCTTTCTGGTTCTATAATCATCACACTTGAGTCTAAGCTAGCTCCATCACTTCCTTCCTCTGAAGTAACAACAAATGGTGACTCTTTCACCTCCCTTTTATCTTGTTCCATGATTTGTGCAGCCAATCTTCTATTAAATTCAACTTGAGCTGCATTCTTTGGAACACTCTCTTCTACCATAATACCCTTACCCTTATCTAGTGGATCAATTGTTGGTAAGGTAGATGGTGATACCTGTGAAGAAACCTCCTTGATGATGGATGATGACTGGGATACATCACCCTCATGTGCAGGTCTGTCAACGCCCAATTTTGTTCTATCAGCGCCCAAAATATTTCTGTCAGCGTCCAAATTCTCCTTGTCAACACCCAAATTTCCTGCCTCAGCGCCTTTTGTAATCTCCTCCAACATAGCTGTAAATGATAAATTCAAGTTGGTAGGAGAGACTAAGGACGTATCAAAACCTGTTTGTTTCTTCAAACTTGTAAGGGCCTCAGCAACATCCAAAGATTGACCATCATGGCTGCCCTTATCACTCAGATTTATTGGATCTTCCTCCCCTTTGGAAGATTCCTCCATACCTCTCCTTGCATTTGCAGTCTCCAAAACAACAATCCTCTCCCTCAATTGCTTGAGTTAAAGGCCTTGTGAGCTGACAACTTGTACTAGGTCTGTATTTTGCTTTTGCAAGCTTATGTAGACTGCCGTCAATTCCATAAGAGTCATTGGTTCCAGTCCGCCCTCTTCTAAAATGGGGATTTGACCTCTCAAGTCAGATTCATTGGGCATGGATGAGGACTTAATGATGGTGGGACTGCCTTGGCCAGCTTCTAAGCCAGAACCAATAGTCCCAGCCTCATCCATGTCACCAGCCACACTTGTGGTGGTGGTTCTCTCTGCTACATGGCTAGGACCACCAGAGGAGAACACTCCAGTAGTCCTTGGGCGTTTCATCAACCTATATTCAGGGGGTGTGGAAGATGGTGTGTAAGATTGGGTGGATGTGGGTTGATTAAGGGGTGTTTGGGTTTGTGAAGGTTGTGTGTCAACGTTGGAAATAGGCACATCAACGCCAACATTTAATGTGTCAGTGTTGAAGGGATCTTGGTCAATTTGCATATGTTCAAGTGAAGGTAATGGTTCAGGTATTGGGTTAATTTGTGGTTGGGGGTCTGGTTGAGGTTGAGCTGCTGCAATGACAGCAAGCATAGCTTGGGTTAAGGGTAGGTCACGATGGGGTGGTGAGTTCATCTTTATAAAAATAGCTTTCTTTGCACAGGGATCTCATAAAAATCATTATGATCCCTTGTGCAGTATCCTTGAACATCAAAAACCATTTGCAAAAATCGGAGATAAGCTAAAGTCATTTTGTTCCCCTTATTTTTACACATGCCCTCAAAAATCATTTTAGAATAATTAAATTTTTGCCCAGTTGCAATACACACAATTGCACTTACAATAGATCTATTGATTTCATTGTGTGCAGTGCATTTGGGACTCAAACATTGAAGGAGGACATGTATGAGGTACTTCCAGGCTGGGGGAAACTCCTGTTTATGATACTTGTTTAAGGTACCTTCATCAGGAAAAAGGATATCCCAAAGCCCTTAGCCCTTGTCCTATTTCATTAATGGGAAGGGTAGCTATGCCATCAGCATCATCAAGATGCAAGGCTTGGCGTACCAAAGCCTCAGTAACCACCCAAGGTCTCCCATGAACAATAGAAGTCAATGTAGTCACTCGATTAACTGTTGAGGAACTGACAGTGTTCCAAAACTGTTTAATATGTGTGACCGAAATGAGTGGTGCATGAGAAAGAGCATACCTTAGAGGGGATGCGTTCAAATATGCCACCATTTGTGTATATTGGGGAAACAGAGTATCATCAGCTTCAAGATACGCGAGCATGTTATGTTGACTTCTGAACCCCAATTCCAATTCTGATGGTTTAAACTTTGGTGCCATTGTTGAAAGCTGTTAAAATTGATTGATGAAGATGAAGTTGATAAGAGAAAATTATGTTAGATAAGAAGTATAGATACCCTGTTTAAAAATAGGAGCCAAATTTATAGGAGAAGAAAATGCATGTGATAGGCCCAAAAATAGGCAAGTATTTTCAAAAAGTAATCATGAAATATTGAAAAACTATAAGTTTATCTCATGCATTAAATGAAAAGTAACAACTCCCAAAATTACGGCCTAAAAATATGTCAAAAAGTAACAACTGGGTAGGACCCATTGAGTGTCAACGGTCAAAAATAACATATCAACGCCCAACGGCTATAATCTTGTCAACGTTTGCCTATAGCCATGTCAGCGTCTAAATTGGTCACAACAACGCTTGGAAAATTCTTGTCAGCGTCCAAAAATAAAAATGTTTAAAAATGAAAAATGACCTTAACAAAGTAATTTATCCTAGAGAAGATAACCAAAAAGCTGATAATTATTATAGGGCGGCAAGCACTGTCCAGTTAGGCACACTTGCTTAAGCAAGATAGACATAACAGTCCTCTAGTGTCCCTTGCTAACCAAAACTGTTAACAACCAAGTTACCTTATAAAATTCCTTGTTACTCCCAGGTAAATCCCATAACAAAATTATTCCCAAGTCACCCAACAGACCACAACCAATTCTAGGCCAAAAATGTCTTGGCAGCATGCATAGTATATCAACTTTGCATGCTACAGTGCCTCATGAATTAGAAAACTAAATCGTACTCACCAATGGACACAATCTAGAATTGTGCAAGAGTGCTCTAAGAGTACCCAAAAACCTAAAGGTTTACCTCCCCTTAACAGAAGCATACAAATCATTATATGTGAAGAAGCAAAATTTTATCTCAAGATAAGAATGTAAACATTTCAACCATCATAAATAAAAGTTTGCAACTCTGTATCCATCCAAATGTAGCTCTACATTCCTGCATAGTTAGACAAAAACCACAAAAACACACACCAACAGAGGCTACCCTTTCCCACAATAATGGGTAGAGATACCATGTCAGTGGATAAAAATAATCACAGTGGAAAGACCAACAATGCATGTTCCTTGAGCATCCACTATCCCAATATCCTTGATCATTAACCTGCTTTTGGATAGGCTGCTCAAAAAGAAAACAAATTGGTTTTCTTTGGAGATCCAAGCCTTGTCAGATTTGGATTTGTCTAGTTGTTCAACTAGAGTGGTCTTATTCTTTACCACAAATCCCTGTTCACCCCTTTGTGACCTAAACACCCAATTTGTTCCAATGATACTAGTAATGACCTTCTCAAGATATTTAAATCTATTGCAAGTCATTGAAATACCACTAAAATTAGAGTTTTGCTCTTGTTTAGGTTTCCATGTTAAATGGGATGATGCTTCAGACCATTGACCCTTATTAACCAAGTATCTTTGTTTATATGGTCTAAAATAAGGTCTCATACCAAAGTTGGAGCTGTCAGTGCTGCATTTGTGCCTGTCAGCGTTGAATTTGTTCCTGTCAGCGCTGAATTTTTTCTTGTCAGCGCTGAATTTGTTCCTATCAGCGCCCAATTTAGGGTTTGCTATAGGAACATACTGCCTGTTTGACCAAGTGTTGGTCTTTTGAAAGGGCCTTTGTTCATGGGTATTAGCTGCCTTAGAGAAGAAAGGAGCTGGTCTAGTAGCATGTGGTCTAGTGTGGACAAAAGGTCTATGGTTGACATTGGATGACCTATTGTCAGTGAATGAATTGTATTCACTCACACAATTATAGGCCAAATGTGAGAAGCTCCCACATGAGTAACAAGCCTTTTTGGACACAAACTTATGCTTAGACTGATAAAACCTTGTCCCATTAACACTTTCTTGGCTTCTGAATGACCTAGGTTTCCTATACATTTCAGCGTATTTAACACTAGGTTGTTTCTTAATTAGGGAGCCAAGATTAACAGCTTTTCCAGTGATGGGATTTGTCACAGTTATAGGTGTAGATACAACTGGACTCTCAATGGGTGTAGGCACAAATGGACTCTCACTAAGTATCCCACCTTTAACAAATAAAGTGGGGTTTGCCTTTTTCTACTCTTCTAGGTCAATAACCTTTTGTTGATATTCCTCAACTGGGGAAAGAACTCTAGGTGGAGGAATAAATTCCTCTTCTTGGAGTTCTGGAATACCAGTCCAAGAGAGATCCTTTCTATGGACACCATAAAAGTCCCCAGCTGGTGGTGGAACGGCAACATATTCTTTCAACCCAATCCCAGACATATCCCTAGAATCCCTTTGTTTACTGACACTTCTCCTAGGGTTTGTGTGGCCTTATCAAATCTCTGAATTTTAAGATCTACATTATCTTTATTCTTGATAGCCTCATCTAACTTAGCCATTAATTCAACCTTGACCATATTCATGATGTTTCTAATATCATTACTTTGATTTAAATCATGTTTTAAGATATTAATTTTATCTTTTAGGTCAAACTCCATTTTCTTGTACTCAGAAACAGTCTTTTCAGTTTGATTGAGAGCAATTTGATAGTTAGACAACTTGCATTTCTCAGTACTCACATCTCCTAACAATTTTAAAACCTCTTTGTTAAGTCTTTCAGTATTTAACCTACAAGAAGAGTTATCACATACCTCACTATCAGAACATGAAGATGAATTGGAACTTGTGGAATTTGAAGTAGACGTGGCCTTGACTGAAAACATCATCAGATTCTTCTTCACCTTCTTCCTTAGCCTGGTTCACCTCACGGTATTGGATCTCGTTCTTCAAATCAAAGTTTCTCAACAAGCTCTGATACCACTTGTTGATCCCAAACTTAGATCGATTTAGCTTTATGTATACGAGATTAGATCAAGTAATACACTTAGAGAAACCTTTGTATATGCTTATGATAATCTAAGTGTTATGCGGAATTAACACTTAAACAAGAACACACAATGATATAAACAAACTTTCACTTTGATTAATGATATCAAACTTGCTTACAATGAAAGTAGTATACGAATGAAAACTTATATGAAACATTAACCTAAAGGTCTTCTTTTATAGACATAAGAAGCCTTGTACAATAATCTACGTATCAGCTATTCTTGGTAAAGATAAATATAGAAAATACATTGTTGTTCCTATCTTTACTAGAAGTAATCTAGAATACAATAAACGCGTAGAGTATATCTTCCCATAAGTGCTTGTCTTCAATGTATCAACGCTTGACTTTGTCTTGTCAACGCTTGAGTTGTCAGCGCTTGTATTACTCTTGTCAACGCTTGTTTTACTCTTGTCAGCGCTCAAGTGATCTTGCCTTAATTTATTCCCAACAGAGGACGGACCTACATGGATGACCCCGATCGTCAACTATTTGACTAGTGAAACCCTTCCGGACGATGAAAAAGCGGTGCGGCGCATAAGAAGGAAGTCACAGCACTTCGAACTTCGAGAAGGTATCCTCTATAAGCATTCTTTCTTGCAGCCGTGGTTGCGGTGTGTTGGACCACGTCAGGCCACTTATGTAATCAGTGAGATACATGAAGGGTTATGTGGCATGCACGCAGGTCCACGATCCGTGGTAGCTCGAGCCCTACATACAGGATATTATTGGCCTACCATGCATAGGGACGCACGCGACATGATTTGCAAGTGTAGTGATTGCCAAGTGCATAGACCAGTGCCGCGACACCCGCAGCAGGAGCTTACACCTATTACATCCCCATGGCCATTCTATAAGTGGGGAATCGACATCGCAGGACCATTTCCTGTAGCTGCGGGGGGAGTTAAGTTCTTGATTGTCGCGATGGACTACTTCACACGATGGATAGAGGCCAAGGCAGTCAAATCCATCACGGGCAAACAAGTTAAAAAGTTTCTTTGGGAGAACATTGTGTGTCGTTTTGGCTTACCAGGAGAAATCATCTCGGACAACGGTAAACAGTTCGCGGATAATCCATTCAAGGACTGGTGTGCATCATTGAATATCAAACGGCGCTTCGCGTCTGTTAAGCATCCGAAGACAAATGGCCTTGTGTAACGAGCAAATAGAAGCTTAGGAAACGGCATCAAGGCACGTCTAGAGGAACGAAGTGCCAAATGGGTGGATGAGTTACCACATGTTCTATGGGCGCATAGGACTATGATTAAAACAGCTAACGGAGAATCTCCATTTGCATTGGCCTACGGCACTGAAGCTGTCATACCAGCAGAAATCGGAATGCCTACCATCCGCACGGCGGAGGTTAATGTTGTCACGAATGACGAGCATCTGCGAATCAACCTGGATTTGTTGGAGGAAAAAAGGGAGATAGCAGCCATCAATGAGGCTAAGTTCAAGGCTAAAATGAAGGCCTATTATGACGCCAAGGTTAAAGGTGTTTCTTTTCGATCGGGAGCTTATGTCTATCGTGCTAATGAAGCAAGTCGAGCGGAGAATACAGGAAAGCTGGGCCCTAAGTGGGAGGGACCGTATGAGGTCACGGAAGCCTTAGGACAAGGCGCGTACAAGTTACGTGACATGGATGGCCGCGATCTGGAACGCACATGGAACATCTCCAATCTCAAAAGGTGTTATCTTTGAAAGCTACGGCTTCCGCATGGGTACTTCGCTATATGTGGCTTTAATGAAGATCCATGCATTCTATCTGTTTTGCTTCTTATGTTTTGTCTAGTTTCCTTTTTTGTTCTTTAGGACTTATCATTCTTGTTCAAACAAAAAATGTAAACGTTCTAATAAAATGTCGTGGTGCCTAGCTAGCTCCATGGCTTGTTTTTTGTGCAAGTTATTTCTTAGGATTTTGTTAGTCATATGAATTTTAGTTATTATTATAGTATGCCATGTCTCATTCATATGCATTCATTCAATCACTGTACATGTACTATACGCCTCCAGGCGGGGTAAGAGGATTAAGTGAACCTACTAATTCAACTTGCCGTGTAAGAGGGATGCAACCCCAGCGGCGCGGATCATGTATCCTTACTAGAAACCTTACTCACAAGACGTTGTGATAAGTTTCCGTATGCCGTACTCACGTAGTGCTTTGCATAATAAAGACACACGTCGCATGTCTAGTAAATTATAGGCTTGAATGTATTTTCTCTTTTGGGTAAGACGTGACATGTCATGCAGTATCGGTAATCGATATTTAACAAAATAAAAATACACAAGTTTCCAAACAATAACAAAATAGCCGTGGTCATCACGGACTTACATACAAAGGACAGTTGTTTCACACATGTCTTAGGCGTATACATGCACGGACGAATAAAAGCTACAAATGTTTACAAGATAAATTACAAGGGGGGTAGGAATTCCCCTATCTCTTTCTTTCCTTCTTCGATCAGAGCACGGAGGGCCTCCCCGTGAGCATCCTTACCATCCTGTGCCTTGATCGCAGTCGCATCCAATGCCTCCGCAAGCAGCTTTTCACCTTTCCTCACTTTTGATACGGAGTCGTAAGTAGGCAGGGTCAAGGGGATGGGATCCGTAGTAAGCTTGGACATTACCGCCTCGTTCGGAGCATCCTTAAGCGCCTCGAGTTCATCCAGAAGAGGGTGTTGGATCTCTGACAGTGCATCCATCGACGCGGTCATATTGTCCGCAACTGAAGGGTTATGGTAGGGATGCTGCATGATGTCTTCGTTCTTCCCTATCAATTCCGCAGCCTTGACCAAACCCTCATGCCTACCACGGTCGATTCCATCCGACACGACCCCGGCGAAGGCTTGCAGCAGGTGCGGCGCTTCCATGGCCTTGCTTACGGCAAGGCGCATTCCTTGTCCAATCATCCACCTGCTTCCGGCTATGGCGGATAGCAAGGGAGGACACATTCTTTCAGCACAACTTGTGGCTATCTTGCTCAGTTCCTCCTCAGTCGTTGTAGCCTGCTCTTCCAATTTGGTTCGCGCTTGTGTTAGCTCATCCTTCAGCGCCTCGCGCTCTTGGGCGATGTTGAAGGCTTGTACGGTCACGACCTTGGTAGAAGCTTCGGCCGCAGACACCTGAATAGGGAACTTCAAGTTATCACAAGGATAATATGTTTTTCTTGGTTCAAATAAAAATGGAAGGAAAAATATATGTATAATGTTTTTTTTGAAAGCATACCTTCTCGTTCGATGCGGCTACAAGGGCCTCGAGCTCGGCAATGCGCTTTTCTCGGCTGTCAGCATGATGAGCTTGCTCTTTCACTGTAGCCTCGGCCGTCACCAGCGCCGCTTGTAATGACGCAATGGTCTTCTCATTCTTCACAACCATTGCCTCCCGACGAGCTATCCTTTTGTCGGCCCGCTTCACATTCTCCAGGGCCTTGATTAGGCGACGTCTTAGCGCGGCACCCACCGTCACTTGATGCGCAGACGACACATCAAACTGCTCCAGCAGGGATTCATGATCTAGCTCGTCTAAATCTTGTGCAAGGGCTGGAGGGGTAATATGCTCGATAAATTCTGAACACTTAGATTCCGCCTCCAACCTTGTTAAACTCGAGAGATTCCATGCTAGGCGCAGGCTATTTTCTGGCCCTTCGGGGAGTGGCTCCTCGGCGTGTGTCGCAGCAGGGGATGGGGGTCTGTTTGATGGTGCGAGGGATGGATTCCTCTCCACTTCTTCCTCTTGGGCTACGGCCGACGGATCCGCGCTGTTATTGACATTGCAAATTTTGTTTAGGCATTATATATTTCACAAGAAAAATGACACGACTGACATTTGAAGGGTACTTACGTGGTACGAATTGCAGGTTCTGGGGTGGTAGGAGCTATGGCACTCACAGGGGTAGCTCGCCAGACTTGCTCTTCCATGTGCGGGGTAGGGTCGGCCTGAGCAGTCGCAGTACCACTTCCCTCCTGGTACTACGGATGGTCCTTCCTCAGTTTCTTGGGGGAGCATTCGAGTCCCCGGCCTCATTCCCTATCGTCTTTGCCACCCTCCTGGTGGTCTTTCTCTTTCTAGATGTGGGCGGGGCGGACCCGGAAGCTTGAGTGATGTCTTCGTTCTCAAGGTTGAGGAAATCGTTTTCATCTTCATGGTGCGTCGCGGTTCCCTCCAACAGTAGCTCTCCACCATCTTCATTATGGAAGTCCAATGCAGATTTCTCGATGATAGGCTCCTCTTCATCTGATCTTTGCTCGGAGGTTTCTTCGAGTGGAATGGTGCGGCCTGCGGTCGCATCGAGAAGGGGGAGTTCATTCTCCTTCAGAGGGCGGAACCCTTCAGGCACCTTCATTGGGTCGCCATAGCGTAATAATCCGTGTAGGTTCATCTCTGTGGACATTTATAAATACACAGGTTAGTACGGTTCTACAATACAAATGACATTTCACATTTACAAGGTATAAGTAAACCTACCCTCTCCATGCTCTGTCAGGAAGCACGGATATAAGTCATCCCTCCCATAGTAGCGGCGGCTTAATCCTACTAAGCACAGAAAATGTTCCGGCAACCCCCTATGGAATTCTGTGCGGTGGGTATCTAGTATTTTTAAGTCTTTGCTGCTATATTCTTTGGATTTGGGCGGAAAATCTTTGGGTGCTCTGGTTTTGAGTACGAAAGGAGTAGGGAATACCTTCTCGTCAACAAAGAAGTAATGGTCATACCAGTTCTTAAGGGAGTCTAAAGGCTTCCTATACGTCATGGGGGCGTTCCTGGGTTGTTTTTTAAACGATAGCCACCCATTCACTAGTTGGGGGAAGTAAAAAGCCCTAAATAGGTTCACGGTCGGAGTCACTCCGCATGTATGGCATGTAATTTCAAACTGGTTGATTTTACACGCCCCTATACAGTGAAGTTGGGTTATGTTGAAGTCATAATACAATAGCAGGTCTACCAAGAATTTGGACAGGGGGATACGATAGTTGGCCGAGTCAAATAGGCGCGTGTACATGCCTATTTTCCCCGCCGGTGCATCCGTAATTGCCTCACCTTCACCTGGATAGGTGGGGTGTACGCTTTCAGGAATGTAATACTTCGACAAAAAGTCTATGTATTTTTCCGCCGACATCACGTTAAGGACATCCGTGATAAGGGGGTTGTCCTTTACCATGTTTTATAAAAAGGTTTTGTAAGGCGTGATGATCTAACCTGCGGCGGAGGAAATCCGTGGAAATAGAAGGCAAAAGTTTGGAGGATGGAGCTTGGAGATAACAATGGCGGAAGAGAATATGAATTATGTGTGTAACAAACACACACACCAACTCTTATATAGGGTTGCCTCGGTTTCCGAGGTAACGTGGATGTTTGACACGTGTAGGCCACTACGCCTATCCAACAGATGGGATTTCTGACACTTTTGCAAAGTCAGAAGGGGCCCACGGGTCACTTCTTGGTAGTTTTATGTGGCTCAATGGTGGGCATTAATGGTGCACTTTTGCAGAAGTGCGGCTGACTAGTTGACTACCATTAATGCATTTATTCTTGTGTCGGGATATGCGGTCTTACGTAAGACCATATTCAATGCTACATTTAATTTGTCTCGGCCCTTACGTGCGGCTGAGGTGCTATTAGAATAATATTCCTAAGGCAGGCAGCCACGTGCGGCCAAAGCAAAATTTTAAATATTTCTCATTCCCTAGGTCTTTCTTGGTATGTCCGGAGAGCATCTTGATAGTCTAGAAGTTACGCCTACGGCTGTAACAACTAGACTGGGGGGACATGATGACGTATAGTCCCTAGCCGGGTCAAGAACCCGGCCCATGGGTACTACCCGTATCCAGCCCATCACAGATGGGTGGGAATAATGTCATTTAAGCTTATGGGCTTGGATGAACAGTAACCGCACACACGTGTGCGGCCCACGGCCCGGCACGTCCGGTACAGGGTTAGATAGAATCATATTCTGTCTATGAATAGGATTACCCCAAAGAAGAGGATATTCACTCACCATAATTAGAAGATAACAATCAATCTAATTCTGGTACTTATCCTTTCCTTGGGGCCGAAGTATCAGTGGCAGCCCACTAGGGTTTCACTGCCTATAAAAGGAACCCCCAAGGGTTCCACAAAGGGATCACATTCTATACTCTCAACTCACTCGATTCTCATAAACCCTAAACCGATACTTACTCTCACGCTGGAGTCTAATCGTGGGAAACATTCCCACGGTAACTCTAACGCGTGCTGTTTAGTGTGCAGGATCCCAACCATACAGTTCACTTGGTGCAGGTGCCGGAGCCCAGCCAACCCGAATTAAGCCTAATTCGGGTCTAGCAAGGATCACCCAACTTTTGCATCAACATAAATAATTTAATATTTTTAACTACTTAACATACAAGTCTTTTAATTTTATATCATGTTTAATTTTAAAAAAGTTAATACAAATATAAAACAATTACTTCAAAAATAATTAAATATACTTATCAATACGATAAACATAAACAATTTTACAAACATTACTACAATCCTTAAAAGAATCTTTATGTTGAATATAAAGAAGCTTTGTTATGTATTTAAGTAAAAGTCATATACTATAAGTCTTTTGATGTCTTGTATTATACAATTTAAATAATGTAAATATGAGTTTTATAAGCTTACTACAAACACCATAAACATACTTAGTAATATAGATAATAAAAATAATTCGACAAACATTTCTGATATGTTTAAGGAAAGATAAGAATAAAAGAGAATTTATGAATATCAATATTTATCTTAATAAAGATATGTAAACGATAATCACAAGTCATACCCGCCCATCGGGCGGGTTTTTCTACTAGTATATAGCAAAAACCCAAAAACTCGGATAAGCATACTAACTTATTTATGCATGGTTGCATGGTTGCTCAAATATATCAAAATGAACAGGGAAATTAGGTTATGTCGTTCGAGTAGTAATGTTTCCTGTTGGATTGATCTATAAATACTTTTTGCTCTCATTTCAACTTATAAATTAAGAAATCATTATATTAAGACTTTAGATGTTTTGTCGGTTACATTAATGAACATTTATTTAATGTCTCAAGATGCTATTAGGCGTGTTGTTTATCACTGATATTGTTGATTAAATGAAACATTAGAAAATAAAATTCTCATTTCAGAAAAGATGATCCCTTTACAGTAAGTACTTCTTGATTTATATAATGGTCGTTACTTATAATACAATAAAACAAAATTTTAAAAAAAAACATGTTTTGTAATATTATAATTTTTTTTAAATAAAGTAAAAGTATTTAATACATTCAATATATAGTCATATAAATAATAAAAAACATGATTTAGCCTGGCCAATCGTATTTAAACACAAAATTTTAAAACCGCTTCTTCAACATCAAAATAATATGTATACTGAAATGCAAAAAGAAACACACATTTATACATTTGAAAAACCTTAAGGTATTTTAACAATAATAATAAATGAAACAAAAGTGATGCCTACTAATAATGCATTAGAAACAATTATTCTAAAGAAATTAAATATTTCCCCAACAGAAAACTTAAACATCACTACAAGTCATTACGACTGATAATGTATTATGAGTAAAAGATAACTATACTAAAAAAATTACCAAATAAAAATGGTTAAATAACAATTAGAATTCATACATGTCAATTGAACTTTAGAAAAAAATATTTATCAAATAAAAAAAGCTAAACAACAATAAGAAGTTATACCCGTCCATCGGACGGGTTTTGCCACTAGTGTATATATATATATATATATATATATATATATATATATATATATATATATATATATATATATATATATATATATATATATATATATATATATAGAGAGAGAGAGAGAGAGAGAGAGAGAGAGACGTTATTGTGGTGACCATGCTTAAAATAAAAACAATAAGAAGCAATTAGAACCGTTGGATGTGCCTACTTAGATATGATTACAATTTAATTAAATAAATACACAAAATGGCATTATTGTAAATTATCCTAAAATGAATGGCATTTTAAGACCCATTTGGCATTCATTCACGCATTTATGATCATCTTTTTCTTCTTTGACTATTTCACATATTCAGTATTCACTCACTTTAACTTTTAGCAAATATTTTGTATCTTTTTTTCTCAATAGCATTACCGAGTTTTATTAAATTTTGTCTTTCACATAAAGTAATAATGTCAAGAGATTTTGCATGTTATTTTGAATTTGTCATAAAAATTAATATGTCATTGAAAATCTAGCACAAAAATTTAGTGTGTCACTATATATATAAAAAAAATTAGTGTAATAGACATTATGTGTCACTAAAATGTTTTAAGATTTTGTAGTGTGTCATTATAAATGTACTAAAAAATCTATGTTGGTGACCACAGATTTCAACAACACAAAAATGATTCTTATTAAGGTTCGTCGACTTATTTTAGTATCTATATGTTTTGAACCTAACATAGACAACAAAAAAGTATAAGATTGGTGATGGTTCTAAGGTCTCGGTATGGTCGGATACTTGGTGTTCGGAGAGTCCGTTAGCTAATGCGATTTCATTTAGAGATATTCATCGAGTGGTCAGTGATATTATCCGAGATGGTCAGTGGTTATGGCATGGTTTCCTTAGAGGTAAATATGCTTTTCTTGATAATATTGTTATGCCAAAAATTCGGGAGGGTGTCTCGGACAGATTGCTATGGAGGAGTGACGGAAATGTTCTTAAACCTTTTTCTGTTGCTAATATATGGTCTTCGATACGTCCTCAGGATTTAAAGGTGCCATGGTATGATCTTGTGTGGTTTTCTTGTTGTATACTGAGACATTCTTTTAATCTATGGTTGGTGATTAAGCAAAAGCTCAAGACGCAGGACAAGGTTTATTTGTGGAATGTGTCGGGCGCTTTGGATACTTCATGTCCGTTATGTGAAATGCAGCTTGATTCCCATGATCATTTGTTTTTTGAGTGTTCGTTCTCGCAGCAAGTTTGGATTATAGTTCGAATGGTTGCTGATGTTGGTTGCTCCAGTCCGCATTTCAGTCAAATTATGGCGCATATTCTTCCATGGGCAAGGCGGAAGACTACTAGAAGCGTCGTCTCTAAGTTGATCTTGTCTGCTGCGGCGTACTTCATTTGGCAGGAAAGGAATTGGCGTTTGTTTAAATTGGTAAAGAGGACGGTGGACCAAGTTTGTGAGTGCATTATTTCTACGGTTCGCTTGAAGATGCTTTCTTGCCGTTTCAAATAGTCTGGAGAGGGGACTGGGTTTTCCCACCTCTTATGTTTACCAAAGTCTTATCTTATTTGATGTTTGTTTTTAGGTTTGTTGGTGTATGTACCATTAGGTGGTTTTTTCCTATTGGCGTCATTGGTTATGTAGTTCTCTAGATTCATATGGCATGTCATATGAATTAGTGGTTGTTCAAGCGTTGGCTTGAGGTTAATGTGAAAAATCAGTCGCATTCCATTGTACTTAATTGTTTTTTGGGAGTAATTGATTGTAGTGTTTTACCACACCTTTAGGAAAAGGAGGTAAATATGGAAAGTATTAAATACGACGGTTTAGGAAAACCGTGTACAAATGACCCTTATGAAGTTCAAGTTCGTTTCCCAAGGAGGTATATGTGTGTGAATAATTCGTAATTGGTTTGAGATTAATATTTGAAAGAAGGGGATGAGAAAAGAGAATGACGAAGACGTGAAATTAATTACTACTACGACTAAACGTAAAACCGTAAAAATACAAAAACAAAAGTTAATTCTAAAAATTCCTAAAAATTTACCAAAAATCAAAATAAATATACTAAGAGTTTACCAATGATCAAAACTTTTTAAAACCTTTTAATTAATAAAATAATAATTTTTAAATGCTAATTAAAGCCCTAAAAATCAAATTAATTATCAAAAAGCCCAAATAAGGATTTTTCAATTGGTAAACCTCTAAAATGACCTAAAAAGATTAAAAACTATTTTTATAAATTTTTGAACTAATAAAAACTATTTAAAATGATTTAAAAACTATTAAAACTTTAAAATAATTATGAAAATTAATCTAAAGATGATAAAATTAATCTAAGAGTTGCAAAATTCCTATTTTAATGTATTTAAGCTAAGAAAAATATAAAAAGTGCAAAAATGTGAAATTTGAAATTTAATAATAAAATAATATTAAAATAATATTAAAAATCCAAAAATTATAAAAAATTCTAAAACTTGTAAACTAGTTTATTTTAACCTAAGTAAACAGAAAATGAAAGTGAAATTATCAAAATACCCCTATTGGGCCTCCAAATGGGCTAAAAGCAAAATCAGTCAACCTTAATGGGCTTTTGGGCCCAAAAAGTCAAACTAAGCCCAAATGACCTGAAAAAGCCCTATCTGACTCAAAATTTAATTCTAAGCACAAAAGTTTGAAGGCCCAAAAGCTGAAAATGAGCTTATCACAGCTTAAATAACAAAAAGCTTAAAACTATTTTCTTAAAACTATTATTTTTAATGTTTTCACTTAAAAGCTCAAATAAATTATACACATAATACTTTCATATTTTATAAAAAGTCCACAAAAATTAAAAAAAACAACAAAAGCCCAAAGAAACCACAAAAATTTAAAAAAAAACAACAAAAGCCCAAGAAAACCAAAAAGAAAAGCCCAACTTTATAAACACCGGTTCTTTTAACCGGTATTTATATCAAATATTAGTAATAAAAAAAATTTAAAAAAAAAATTTAAAAACCGGTTAAATCTAGTTTTTTAAAAAACCGGATAAATCCGGTAATTTATCCGGTTTTTATCCGATTTTCCTAAAATCTTAAAATCCGGTCTAACCGGTACGGATAGAAAAATCTGGACCTGATTTTTGGAAAACCGGATTTTGACAAAACCGGTTCGGATTTTTGAACCGGATTTCCAAAAATCCGGTTATAATTTGCATCTCTACTCACCCATGATAACCGAAAATTGAACCGACCGTTAAATTCAGGTTTTGGGTCATAATGGAACCGAACGAACTACAAATTTGAATTTCTGGTTAGATATGTGTTTGACAATCGTACCCAAAGACCGAACTTATACAAAATTTTCATATATATATATATAATGATTTTTAAAATTTAATCTTAATATAAAAAACAATTTTTATACTTGAAATATTTTATTTATTTTTTGTTAAATTTCTATATAAGCATATATTTTAAAAAATAATGTAGTTCGAATAATTTGTGTCGATCCGAAAACCGAATCGAATTTAAACTTTGGTTTTCGATTCAATTCGGTTGTTGGGTCGACTTATTATAAATTTGATTTTTTGGTTAGACATGGGTTCAGCAATCGAACCTAAAAACCGAACTTATACAAATTTTTCACAAATTTATATATATTTCATTTTATATATAAAATGAATAAAATTTAATCTTAATATAAATAAACAATTTTTATATTTAAAATATTTTATTTATTTTTTAGTATATATAATTACATATTTAAAAAAAATAGTGTAGTTAGAATAATTTGGGTCAATCTAAAAACGGAATAGAATTTAAATTTGGTTTTTTGTTTGGTTCGGTTGTTGAGTTGATAAATTTTTTTGCCCGAATAGAATAAACCGAATAAACTGAGAACCGAACCGATGGACAGCCATAGGACTGTGATGGTCATTACAAAGTTTGAAATAACATAAGGTAAAATGATAAGCAGATGTTTTTAAAGTTTAAACACAATACGAAACCTATATATACGTTGCTCAAAAAGCACGTGATCTGAATAAATACTTTTAGTTTTTAGCAACATCTACCTTGTGCATAACTTTGACGAGGTTTTGTTACTTATAGTGCCATTCTTGATTGGCAAAATATGAGCCCACATCTCTTTACTTGTTATATCATAATTTATATGTAGCAATCTTAAAACATCCGAAAGTTACCAAAATGGCATTTATCGATTACCGCTCTTCAATATTTGTATACTGAAATCAATAATGTGACATTATATACATGGGCCTCGTCGACCATTTAATAAAGTGAATGCATTTGTTATAGCAGAATTTGATGTTCTTATTGTCACGTTATCACTTGCTCATAGTCTACTGTACCTACTCATGTGCACCTTTGCTTATTCTGTGCCAATTTCCACTTTGACCGATGTATGTGTTTGCCCACTGGATTGAAGGGCAGAAAATCCGCCTTACTGATCCCCATTCGTGCCTGCATAAAAAAAAGAAATATTTCTGTAAGTTTGCCCGCCACGATAGCCTGGTGTTTTTTACGGAGGGTATAATAATAATAAGGTTGTTTTAACCATAAAACAAACCATTCACTCTCTTGGCAGAAGAATGTCGACTTTCCTGGAAGAATGAATGTCCATCAAAGAGACAAACGCTCAATATATTACCAAAAAGTTCACAATATATTATGATTATATGGCGGGTCAAACAGTTAATATGAGTCAAGCTTGATATACCTCAGCGCGCATTTAATTTGTTGCTTCAACTCGTCATCAGAGTGTATTCTACTTAAACCCTACACTAAAACAGAGAATTCTGAAATTATTTGTCAAGTTTCATTGGATTTATGTAGCATAAAAATAGCATTTCCAGATTTAATAGTGATGCAGAATACCCAAAATGTATAGCCTTCTAGATGACAATAAAACAATACAAAGTGATATCTGAAGATTTTAATCTATATATAACTGGTAATATGATGCGCAATAATCGAAGGACATTCGGTTTAGCTATCAATGCCTATCGAACTATTAATGAAAAAATGATATTAAAAAAGTTTGCGCGTAAAAGGGTGTTTGGGATATATACCTGCCTACGGCTTCATAAGTCCCAGAAAAATTACTATAAACAGCAAGCGCATCTGGATAATATGAACCATGTTCGTGTTCCCATACCCTTCATATGCCTCTTGAAAAAGATCTAAAGCTTCATTCATGGCGTAACACTGCACACACGTTAGTAGTGATTCACGATCACCATGCCAAAATCCTCACCACCTGCGGCAACAATAATGGTTCCACCCTTGCTGATATTCAAAAGATAAACATAAAACGTCAAACCACCTGCATGGCGCGCTGGTTCTTTTCGAACTTTCTCTTCGACTTTGATTGCCCCCGTGGTTCAGCTGCAGTCACGGGTGTTTAACGATCATTAAGAGCGTGTAAAAAAATACATATAAGTAATTAAGCATCAGATCTTGCAAAGTTAGATCCACGATTTTCATAGACAAATAAAACGGGTATATGAAGGTAAAGTCATGTAGAATTTGATTGTACATTTTCGCAAATTCGAGGATCTTTTGATGTATAAAAATCCTTGATGTTTAGTCACCTAGCTATACTCGATCTCACGCGACATTTATTGAATTCAAGTTACTTTTTTAACAATTCTCAAGTTCCACCACATACCCCTCACTTCTTAAACTATACTCGTCATCCTCAGCATGGGATAAGACTAAAAGATCCTAAAACCACGCATCTAATATAATACGTAGACGGCAATATGTATTTAAATCAAACCACGATTCAAAAATCAAGGATGCAAATTATAATTTTTTTCAACATTTAGTATAAGTTCAATATATTGACTAAAATTAACCACAACATGAGCTCTTTTTGCATCTGATCTAAAGTAGAATCTAAGCAAATATATTGAAATCACGAATGTATATGCATTTCGAGTTCTAACAAAGCACTTACCCGATCCAAAAACATATTCTTCAAGTAATCAAAAAGCAAAATGCAAGCTGCAGCGAAGACCCCTGCATCCTTCATGAATTACTTCACCAAACATATACGGTTAAACCTTTACTGCCCAATTACTTCATGGTTTTGTATTTTCATTCCTCACAGCAGCTATAGCGCCCTGAGCAACTATTTATCATTCCTGCATCCAAGATAAAAAGAATGATTGAGCAACCGCTTATTACTTCATTAAACTTTTACTGCCCAATTACTCTCCAGCTTGAGAAAATGACAAATGACAAAAGGAATAATAATGCAATTTGTAAAACGGGGAGATGGCAGTAACCCGAACACATCTGGGTAGAATTAGTTGTGTATCAATTAAACGGTTTGTCATTCTTGGCTAGGGGCAATTCATCATGACTAACATATACGGTTAAACCTTTACGGTTAAACCTTCATCATGACTAACATCCTTCATGAATTACTTCACCAAACATATACGGTTAAACCTTTACTGCCCAATTACTTCATGGTTTTGTATTTGCATTCCTCACAGCAGCTATAGCGCCCTGAGCAAGTATTTATCATTCCTGCATCCAAGATAAAAAGAATGATTGAGCAACCGCTTATTACTTCATTAAACTTTTACTGCCCAATTACTCTCCAGCTTGAGAAAATGACAAATGACAAAAGGAATAATAATGCAATTTGCAAAACGGGGAGATGGCAGTAACCCGAACGCATCTGGGTAGAATTAGTATTGTATCAATTAAACGGTTTGTCATTGTTGGCTAGGGGCAATTCATCATGACTAACATATACGGTTAAACCTTTACTGTTAAACCTATACGATTAAACCTTCATCGTGACTAACGTCCTTCATGAATTACTTCACCAAACATATACGGTTAAACCTTTACTGCCCAATTACTTCATGGTTTTGTATTTGCATTCCTCACAGCAGCTATAGCGCCCTGAGCAACTATTTATCATTCCTGTATCCAAGATAAAAAGAATGATTGAGCAACCGCTTATTACTTCATTAAACTTTTACTGCCCAATTACTCTCCAGCTTGAGAAAATGACAGATGACAAAAGGAATAATAATGCAATTTGCAAAACGGGGAGATGGCAGTAACCCGAACACATCTGGGTAGAATTAGTTGTGTATCAATTAAACGGTTTGTCATTGTTGGCTAGGGGCAATTCATCATGACTAACATATACGGTTAAACCTTTACTGTTAAACCTCTACGGTTAAACCTTCATCATGACTAACATCCTTCATGAATTACTTCACCAAACATATACGGTTAAACCTTTACTGCCCAATTACTTCATGGTTTTGTATTTGCATTCCTCACAGCAGCTATAGTGCCCTGAGCAACTATTTATCATTCCTGCATCCAAGATAAAAAAAATGATTGAGCAACCGCTTATTACTTCATTAAACTTTTACTGCCCAATTACTCTCCAGCTTGAGAAAATGACAAATGACAAAAGGAATAATAATGCAATTTGAAAAACGGGGAGATGGCAGTAACCCGAACACATCTGGGTAGAATTAGTTGTGTATCAATTAAACGGTTTGTCATTGTTGGCTAGGGGTAATTCATCATGACTAACATACGGTGCCGATACATTTGCATCAGTACAATTAGAGCTAGCAAAAATATCATGCTTTTCCACATAGTCAGCGTCCAAAACAAAGTACATCTCTTTTAGAAAATACATTCCCTTCTCGCTTAACTGTAATGTAACAACCCGGGGTGCAAATTACTCGCATATATTCCAGTTCCAACAGATTTAAGAAAATGAACTTTTAATGATGAGTCTCCAAACTGTATTTAAAGAATATATAAAGTACAAAAATAAGCTTAAAAGGATGAGGTCCAAAAATGGAGTTTTTTGAAAAACTATAAGCTGATCCAAATAGTAATTATTGAATTCCATTCAAATTCGCACTAATCAAGAGGTTTAGATCAGCATACAAGGTAAAAAAACATATTTTTTCATCTCATTTAATCTAACGCAATTGCTTTCATCTAATCACTTGAAGTTGCTTTACCAGGCCATAAATAAGCGATCACGCAGAAACATTTGAAATCCTAAACACCCTTTAAATATAAATCATGGCAAAGGAACATGATGCAGTATTGAATCAACATAAGGTAGTTGGTAAGGTTCTAAAGTGATAGAAAAAATTACCAGTGGTTACTCGGAAATTTGCTTCTGCATCTGATCTTTGGCCAATAAATAAGTAATACCGCTCTGACTTTACATACCTTGTCTCTCGCTTGCTCGATCTACTTCCTTGCCTTACAACCACCACTCAAAGTTTCATGTTCTCCCAAGCTTCGACTGGCAACCTTTATCTGTCCCATAAAAATGTCTTTTAGGCACTTTACTGGCTTTGATATCGTCTAAAATGTCTTTTAGGAAAAGGAATAGGATGCCATATTGAATCAACAGAAGGTAGTTGATAAGGTTCAAAAGTGATAAAAACAATTACCGGTGGTTGCTCGGAAAATAGCAATATTCCCATCTTCACAACAATGCTTTTCTTTTCTTTTCTTTCCATTACGACGTGGTCACTTGAAAATCCACGCATCTGCACAAAAACCTCAATTTAGGATGGTGTTTTTTAAGTGAATTTATATGCTAACGGATAACATCAGACACAGTTATCATAAAGCGATTGTTCGCTTATGCAGCCACACATAAGATGTCTATATTAAACACATTCCTGGATCAAAATGAGCTTACCATTCACACTTGTTTTGTGACACAAAAAAGCGGAAACTGGATAAAGACGAAATAACTAATATAAAAACTTTTGTCGTCTTGAGAATTCAAACACCTTGGCGAAACATAAAATTATAGCATAATATAGCATGACTAAAATATATGAATACAATATACAATTAAAGATATTTAAATTTCTTGAATTAATTATACAAAATAATTTGTTTAATTGCATAATTCAGCTTTGTTATCGCTCACTTGAGGGCGCTTACATGTTGCGCCGAGCATGCATGTAATTTGCTGCGAGTTGAGCTTCTTGTGATACTCTCGACTATCATTTACATATCTCTTTATATGTATATGTTTAATGCAAGCATAGGATAGTTATGATCGAAGATTTATAAATTAAGATGATATCAAACATCCATGGGAAGATATAATGGTTTTGCATATGTGCTACCGTTAATTGTAGGAAGGTAAGAGAGTTTAATGGCGTTCATGTATTTCTCACAGTAACTAAAGGTTATAAAAGCAATAATTTGTTCAAGAAAAAAGAACTTACATCAGTATCGGTTGCTCCCAGCCTGCAGTAACTACAGTTGTTCTGATGCAGCCAAAGGTTAAGCCGCCATCTTCATCATTAGCAAAATCTACCTGCAACTGTAGATGATTCATACATGGCATTCTTAGAGGATATGAAAGCTCTTAGTGATCTTGACAACTGATATGCTTAGATTGCCTCTAATATAAACATATTAATCATGGTTCAAAATATTCTCTACTTTTCATGGTCTTTAGTATTCAATTTAAAAGAACATGTCTAATTATTGAGTTTTCACTTCCAAATTCATATTTAACAATCGCTTTTATAAACGTGTAATAACTTCAGTAATCCAAATATGTTTTTCGAAGGTAAAACCTCTATTTATCAATTTGAGTCCATCACAAGTGCTTTCAGGAAAGGATGTACCATTAGTTGGTTCTTGAAATAATTCAACGATCCATTAATAAGGCGCCTATAACCTTGTTCAGGAACAATCAATGTGTCTGGTAACCATCGGCCTCTACTACAATCTTCTTCACATTCTGTAGTGAAAGAAGAGAAATGGTATTCCTATCGAACGAACTGTAATGAGATACACACTACTTACCCCTGCATCAACTGTAATCGGCTTCCCAAGATGGTCAATATCTGATTCTTGGTATTTTTTTTCTTTGTGTACAGAGCACAGACTTCAAATTCTTCACATAAGAACATCGTTTTACATGAAAGTTGTTTTTTGCAAGAATAACACCAATAATCACGTTATTCAGCTGACCTATACAAAATACAATGAATATGCAAAACAAAAGATAGTAATTAAAGCCTCACTCTGCAAGATATTCAGATCGATCTTCCAAACTTTATGGCCTCATCTTATATTTGTCTAGCAAGTTCCATTTTATTCACTTGCAGCATATGTAGTATCAACAACAACTATTCCAATGTCGGCCTTTTTCAAAGCGGATGCGTCATTGACACCATCACCAGTCATCCTACATATGTACTTTCTTTATTGTAGCTTCTTCACAAAATCAAAAACCATGTAAAACATTAAAGAAAAAGTTGCCAAGAGATCAACTATGCAATAAAAACCATGACAACATGTGAACACTATGCTTCCAGCCAATGACCAATTACACACATAAAACGTTTTCTTTGGTGTTAAAAATGCCCGAAAAAGAAACACAGACAGACTATTCATTTGCAATGGCCAATGATCACGGTCTTATCACTAAACTCACAATACTTAACAAAAAGTTAGCCTAGAGCCCTAGAACTAACCTTGATATTACGTATTAAAAAATTTACTTATAGTATATGTTATTTTTAAAACAAATGTAGCGTGAACATAACTAAATATGCCAACATATTACATATTATATTTACCACCTTGACATCATGTTAAATTCACACATTGACCAGCAAACAATTATTTTTTCATATATGTCAAACTAACAATACTATTCGTTTATAGTATCTTCAATTAGTAATATAAGTCAGAACTCTTGTCGTCATAATTCTCGACATGTGCTACACCAAGTAACCTCCAACCTTCAGCATTATACTGGTTCTTCAAAAGTTTTTCATCTAAAGCAAGAATAGGTTCACTTAAAAGCATTATAAGTAATAGTTAATGACCTTCTCTCACAGGATCAAGATACCTGGCATATGGATTTAGATCAGAGAACTCATAAAATCCCTTGAACAATCTAGCTTTCAGCTTGTTGATTTAGATACCCTACATCAAAATAATCATTGGGATTGCTTATCCTTCAAAAGCAAACTGAAACAATTGAAAAAGTAAAGTAAATCAAATTAATGCTATCTCTTACAACTATTTTTTATGCGATAAAGTTTGGCTGTATCAATTGATACATTTAAGACTAATAGACATTACCCGCTCTTGTGATATTTTACCTTCCAACGTGAAATGGGCATTCTCATTCTTAAATGGTCTAATACTACATTAGTTATCCCAAAATTTCCTTTCACTGTTAACAAAGTTTATGAAACGTTTACTTTATGATGCATTTTAATGACCCGCTTTCACCGATCTTTTATAATGAAACCATTAGCAGGCACGCAACTGGATGTACACTTGTCCCGCCAATCAATCAAAAGTGATTATTTCTTTACCACTCATGAAGAGTGATTTTCGACAACTTACCTGGAAAGAGGCACATGGCCGAGAAAACACAGCAGACCAATAATAAAATTAATATGAAGGGATACAACACCACACTTAAATACGCAATCCTTTGCAAAAACTTGATTCCTCTAGAAAAAGAGCACCAAAAAACAACAAAGAAAAACATCATATATATCACACTTAGATGCAAAATAAATGATATATATAATTGAAAGCATTACAAAGAAAAAAACACAAATTTATGATTTTGAGAAACATACGGAATAGTACCTTTTTCTAGATTTTTAAGGGCTGCAAAGAAACTATATATATCATGCATATATGATATATCCAAGAGGCAAAATTAATACGAATTTTAAACAGACTTACCTGTTGTATTAGGATCAATAGGAGTCTACAACCTGCAAATTAGGGTATATAGAGAAAAAGGAGTCGTCTATGTGATATTAGGGTTTCATAAAGAGGATCTGGTCCGACCAGACTTATTGTCTTTGTGATTGAAGATATGAGTGAATATTAGGGTTTTGTAAAAACTAATCGTTTAAAAATTAAACACCGCATGAGTGAATAGCTTTAAGGTTTTGAGAAAACTGTTTTTAGTTTGCGTATACTATTTTGGAAACGATAGTGATCAAAATAATTTCTAAACTTATCCGAAAGCAAATGATATTTTGTGAATATCTTTTCAATATATATTTGCAAACGATTTTTTTGAATATCTTAAAAAAATATTTTTAGAAAATGATGACGTGGATTAACGGGTGCTTATGTGGCATATCCTGTAACACCAGTGAAAGTGCCGTATGATGCTAAGTTATTGTCTCAAGAGTTGTTCAGTATGAGCATCTCTCTTAAGTTGCGACTCACTTGTGGATGTGGTATCCCGAGCCCAACGTCATTTATTTAATCCTATTTTACGTATATTTTTGAAATTTTTAAGAAATTTCGTTTGTTATATATTTGACGGTTTAAGTTGAAACCAACGTTTACGGTTGTAATTTAACGTTTGACGATTTAAGAAGAACCGATAACGACTACGATACCGACGGATGCCCAAAACTTACATTTTATTATCGATTGATCGATATTTGAAATTTTCGAGATTTTATTTTTATTACGTGTTAAGTCGAGTCGGAACCATGTGTATATTCGTTTTGTGTGCGTTTGAACCATTTAAAATTATTTTCAAGTGTTCGGGGCGAAACCCGACTCTCGTAAATTTATAAAAACTTACTAGGTACCATTTTTGCCATCTTTAAAAGTTATTTTTCAACAAAGGCCAAAAGAAAACTAATATTACACTTCCTACCCTCCCTACCCTATAAAAGGAAATTTTTACACACACACCTCATTATTTTCATTTCAAAAATTTCTTTCTTCTCTCTTTTTCTCTCTAGGTCGTCGGCCTACCACCACCACCACCTTAGATCCGCCACAAAAACTTGATTTTTGACAAATCCAATCAAATACCACCTCTTGTTTCATCATTGTAAGTAATCTAATCCATTAAAAACACACATGCAACATCTTTGATTTTTCCAAAAATTTATAATTTTTCAAAAATGGATTTTGATCTAATTAAATGGTACACATGTTTAATTCATGTGTTAATAATGTTGAATCATCAATAAAACGAATTGGGGGGGGGGCTGTTTTCTTGGGTGTTTTGGCTACCCCAAACTCACGGCCAAAGTGGGTTTGGTTGTGGTTTGATGAGTTTGATGTTTTGTGTTGTGGGTTCATGTTTAGGATTGTGTTTTAGATGTTTTGAATGAATTAAACCAATTGCATGTATGATTTAGGCTTTAGGTTTTGATGAGGATTCGATTTTTATAGTGTTATAGGCTGTTTGGATGATTGGGAATGGGTATGAGGGGTTAATCTAGGTTTAGGTGATGTTTGGATGGATTAAAAACAAGAAGAAAGGTGATTTTGAATGAGTCATTTTCAAACAGATTGTTTAGAGCTATTTCCGTGGTTTTAATTTTTGGTCCAGGTTGTGATTATAGGATATAGTTGTAGTGGTCGTCTAGACGCTCGTTTCGGTATAAGGTAGAGATTTTAACTCCAAACGAGTCAAAAGTTACGATACTTTGAAAATACGTGTACCGGGAGATGAGAATCAACACAATCCGAATTTGTGTTTGGTTTTGGGTCAAATCCCGGGGACCATAGATAGAGTTTGGTAAATGTTTGAAAGTTGATTTTTGGTCTCAAACCTGTGTATGTGAGTCTATTATTAGACTTAGGTGTCGTAGAGGTCAATGGTATATTTTAAATGGGTCAAATGAGTCCGACTTGGTCAAAGTGCAATTTCAGTCCGAAAAATGTAGGTTTAGTAATGTGTTGAGTAACGGGTCGTAAAAGCGAAAACTTTTAATGGGATTAAATATGTGTTTTCTACAGGTCTTATGGTATTTTTGAGAATTTTGTCAAATTTTATAAAAATGGTTAAGTATAGTAAAACAGTCCGTACTTTCGGTAAGTATCGGCGAAACCGTAAAATGGATAGTAACTTTAATTACGTAGGTAAATGGTATAGGTCTAGTAGCAACTACTTGTTTGATTTTGGCGTGAGTTTTTATAAGCATTGAGTGTGTTTGCATTTGCGTGTGTTTAGTACAATAATGTACGCGGAGTATTGATTTGGTTTACGTACCTTGATTTTTAGGTCAAGTGTTTGATTTTCCCGGGCATCCACGTCGTCGGTGACATTTCTCGTTACGTCTTCGCTAGAACTACTACTACTACGCAAGGTGAGTCTATAGCCTCGCTCTTTACTTTATTCAAATGTTTTTAACCCGCGAGGGGGATACATGCTAATTTAAATGAAAATGAACATAAGTCTTGATTGATTGTTGGACCCGAATGTTGCCTCGAAATTGTGTTGAGTACCTAGTTGCAAAAGTCCCTAAATTCATGAACTATTAACTATTGTCCTGCCCTCGAGTAGGGGGAAATAGCCGCTTATACAATTTGTAGTACTACGGGGCTAACGACCCAATGCTAGCCGAGAAGCTGTACGTTGAGTAAGTTCTGCGGTAGATTATCTTGTATGAGAGATAAGGTATAATTGCAACTGATGCCTTTAGAAGGGGCACTGGTTTCATCTGAATCACGCCGGTAATTATTACGCGGGTGATTGAGTTAACGGATTAGTGTCATGAGCCTAAACACAATTATCATATCCTTGAGTAATAGATTGTGAGTACGACAATGCTATTGAATGATCATGATTGGTTTTTAATACTTATGTTCAACTTATGATTTGATAAACCTATAGACTCGCTCAACCTTTGTGTTGACGATTTTAAGCATGTGTTTCAGGTAACCAAGATTGATAGCAGCGGAGCATGCGAGGATGGAAGTTGTGGTGGCTTGGCGGTCTACTTTGTTTTTCCTCCCTTTTTGCACTTAAAAATTTTATACTATGTCATGTGAATGAAAATGTATTTTTGGGTTGAGATTCAGTGGGGACCTAAACGCAAACTCTGTATTGTATTCTTTTGGGGTTTGGAAAACAGTAGACATGTACATTTTAACTATGTTTAAATTATGTCAAGACTTTTACGTCTTTTGAGTCGTTTGATATATCTTGTGTGCGATGATAACTGTGTAGCACCCAAATGTTGTAGTTCCGCTGCGCATAGCATTTGTGGGGGTGTTACAGATTGGTATCAGAGCCATGAGTTATAGAGAACTAGGTCGTTTTGAAAATTCCTAAACTATAACTTTTGGTGTCGTAAGAAATTGTCCAAGCACACAACTATCCTGCATGGCTCCGGTAAGAATTCTTTAGCATTGCTTTATATTTTAGATGTATCCCTCAAAATTGATATGAATTCCCTAGTATTTATTAAGTAAATACTTTGAGATATATATTGAGATATATTGTTTTGTACGTTGAGTACTTATCATCGTAATTTACAAATTTTTGTAAGATTATCGTATATGTTGCATGTAATTGGCATAACGGGCTACATTGCATTACATGGCAACACCGCGTTGTAATCCTACGTGTATGTAGGAATGGTTGTATGTATAAGTATGTATATACTATGGTACCTAAAGGCATTGCACGTGAAGCAATGGTCCTTGAGTGATTATCGTACATGTTATTATGCGGTTTTGTTGAGAATTCGGCCTTACCGCTAATTATCAATCTTGATAATTAATTGATTGTTCGGATAACTGAATATGAACCTCGTTTGATATCCTAGATACGTAAATGATGCTTCGTAACATATTTTGTATCGACTAGGTCGATCTCGATTGTCGTTATCGCACCGTGATGTGTCATTTTGGACATTTTCTTTTGAAACGTAATTTACTTACGTATTACTTTATTTCCTTTATTCCTTGTGGGTTTGATATATTGGTTGGTGTAACTATAATATAGACGAAGTATAATCGACGACGCGTACATCGGGGCGGCAAATCATGTGTGTATATTATGAAACGTGGTTGAGGCGTGTTGCCATTTAATTGTTGTTTACTATTTTACTTGAATTTAAAGATGTGTTTTAAAATGGACTAGCGTTGTGATCAATCGCGATAACTTGGAATTTGGTTGGTTTTGTGTTAATTTTGTGGTGTACGATTTCGAGACTCATCCGAGGCCGATAACAACACTTAGTTGACATACGTATTCTCGTTCCATTTATTTCATTTTGTTTTGCTGTTTCACTATTTTGAAGTTAATATTTTACATGACGGGGTCCGGCATTTGTGTGAGTTAAGTAAGCGCTAAACTTTGTTGATTGAATGATTTAAACATAAAGTGTTTTACATATTTAATATTTGGTGGATGAAACTTTTGGATAAAAATGACATATGATGTGTTTTGTAACAAGTAAAATTCGTGTAGAGAATAAACGGACCTTGTGAAATTATTTTCCTTCAACCTTGGTTGGTAAATCGTAATAAGTAATTATTATTACTCGTAAAATCCTTGTTTTCATATATTAAAATTTGATACTAAAAGATTGTGATGGACTTGTTAAGAATTTGTTTAAATTAGTTCGAGAAAGGAGTTATAATAAAATTTGCGAGATGACTATTGAGTATATGTAGCTTCGGATTTAGTATGAATTAATTTTCGGGTCAATGTAGCAAACTTTTGGCATAATTTGTAATATAGAGTAGAAAAATTGGTCATATATTTTGGAGGTAGAAACTTTGTAAAAATTGGTTTATTTTAAACATAAGGTTATGTTTACGTATGCATTGGTGTAAACTAGAACTCGTCACTCGTTGTAGTAAATAAACTGGGATAAAATCGGAATATACACTTTAAGTATGAAATTATAATGCTTGAAATAAAATTTTAAAATCTTGGTGGAACGACATTTGAAATAATTTGCTTGTCTAATTGTCGTTATAGAGAATCAATATGTGTAATTCGATGATGCTTGTTTAAAATCGTTTGAAAAATCTTTCATTTTATTTCCGCTGTGAGATGTGTTAATTTTAAAATCACTTGATAATGGGCTAATGATTAAAAGTTGAATTTTATATATATTTTGGAAATAATTGAAATAAGCATTTTGATCACCTACTTCATTATTATATTATCATATTATTATCATTAATTTTTGAGATTCAAGTCTCGACTAAAATCAGTAATTTATCCGAGATAATACTACGTGAAACGTCTTTGACGCCTGAGTCGAGCCGCGTGAATAAAATATAGCAAATCAATTGTAAGGAAGACATGTGTGTAATAAAAGTCAAAGGTTGAATTTTTAAGAGTTAATGGGACTAGGTTGAGTCGTGTTGGATATGTGTATATATGTGATAATATAAGTCGTAATAATAAAAACGTAAAACTTGGGAAATTCTTACTACGTATGTTTTTGGTACTTAAAAATATGGATATTAATGGGATTTTGACACAAGTATGGAGATTTTCGAACCTAATGATTTTATCAAATATGATAACCGAGTCACCGCATCTACTAATGTTAATAATTTTCGAGAGATTGAAAATTTTTCCAGAAATGAAAACTTTGTATAGATTGAAACATGAAAGGTATAAATTCTTTAATGGTGTAACACAAATTAAAAATGTGTAAATGTTCGGTTTTACAATGTACAAGGTAACACTAATTATAATACGCTGATGGATTACCCAACAAACGAATATTTGTATTATTCTCTTAAGATGTATATATAATGTTTTGAGTCACGAGGGTTCGATCGTGCGACATCACTTCTTTGATTTTGTGAGTCTGTATCTAAACTTGAGTCGTCATGTGACTGTTCATTTTAACATTTTTCATGATATGAAACCATTATTATTATAACTATTTTAAAACTACTATTTCGCTAGTACTTGATGATGAGGGTATGTCACCCGGTATATTTTGTCATGTTCATGGACGTTGTGACTTTTCTTCTTACGGTTAATGGAACCTAAAATTCTGTATTTACTTGAATGATGCTATAAATCTTCATTAAATTGGTTATTTATTTATATTGAACAAAAGCGAGGAGGCGAAGCTGCTTTACCAAATTGTAGAGGTGAAAGAACTCGATCTTTCTGGTGAAATTGTTTCTATTCTACCAAGTGGTGATTCTTCTCTCCTCGTATACCCTTGGTGGAATGGGTGTGCAACTCGAGACGATGGGAAGTGTGATCGTTGTTTTATTTTTGACGCTTGTGTTGATATTCAACTTTTACTCCATGTATTCGTAGATCGCTGTTGTTATCCCGAGACTTTTGTCATATATTTGAAGTATTTTCATTTCTAATGTAGTTAATTTTAGTTGGCAATTGCATTGCTCGTTTACCTCGTTCGACCTCATTGATTTTTTTTATTTTATTTCTTGTTGTGCTTGCAATGATCTTTAATCTTGAACCACCTTACCATTATTTTGTGAATAGTCTATTGTGAAAATAGGTATGAGTGTGTCAAATGTTTTGGTGAACCAAATGCAAATGGTGTCGATTTCTTTATTTAATTATTTATTTATTTTCCTCACAAAAAGGCAAAGTAAAAGTATGTTTCCAAAGTGGACGAAAAATGTTTGATGTGTTTCTTAAAACGATGGTAGCAATATTTTCCATTTCAAATTTTATTTTAAATGGTTTAATAATTTTGAAGATTAGGTCGAAAACTTTCGTAGTCATGTTTGGTATGTAATAAAAATGTTTGTGTCGTCACTCGATCCTCAATTATGCACAGCTTAGCTAACTATGCATAATTCGGGAAGAGTCCTGATTTGTTAATTGTCGTTGCTTGGTCCTCAAGTATGCATGATCTAGCTAATTATGCATAGTTTAGGAAGCGCAATGTAGTTTCAAACAAATTGGTCATCTTGAAACTAGTAGTGTTTTGATAAACGTTTGGATGAGAATGTTTCTTTTAAAATGGTGGATCATTTTTGCAAGTAGTCGTAATTTCTTTGATTCTTAAAGACAATTCTTGAATTTTCTTGTGTTCTTTGAAATCTTTTCTTTTTGTTTGGCGTTGACTTAGTAAGTCACTGTGACCGAGTAATTTTGGAAAAATGTTTTTATGAGTTGTGGGTAACGTGCAAATTTCATCGGAATCACGAGGGTGTTGATGAAATACCAAAGGGGCTCGTATCGTCACCGGGAGAAGAGTTTTTAATAAAGATGGAAAATGCCGAAGTAGAGGAAATCAGAGTTTGAATAACTCTAAGGGAAGGGACGAAGACTTCTCCTACGTCGAATGTATCGTACTTTATTTATTATTCTTTTCTTGTTCTTTTGATATGACAACGACACGCGGTAAATTGTTGAAGTTTACCAACTGTGCATCGGTAATTGGAAGACCATTCCAATTGTCGTCTTCGTTTAATTAAGTGAGGAATCCTCTTTGCTTGACTCAACCATCCTTGATTATCGATGGTTAAACGATAGATATCCCTAGTTGATGTTTTTGTGGTAAACCCTTGCCTTTTATGTATTTGTGTGGTAAGTAATCTGGTCGAGTGATCGTAAGTTGTGAGAACTTGAGACGACATTGTCCAATGAAGTCCGATCATGGAGAACACGTGCCATGTAATGTATTTTTTTTTAACTGTGAACGATGATATTTATTAAGATTTTGACCACGTTTGGGACGAAAGTAAGATGGTGTTCTTGTAGTATCTTTTGGGTATGGATCCGTGTGTGAGCACCCCACGATGACACATGTAAGTATTTTATTTCTTTTTGGATATGCATCCATAGCTAGCAAGCTCTTGAACCTTCTTTAACTTGCAATTTTCTTTTAACTGGACTCATCCGAGAAATATGTCAAAGATTCTTATTTTATCATGGCTTGGCTGCTTAGCAAGCGTGGGTTAACTTGATTGAACGGATTGGCTTGGCATGGTTTGGATATTATGTTTGTTTGGATTGTGACGTTTTCGAGAGAGTTATGTATACGTCGGATGATTCCGTATCGATGAATTCGTTTTTGACGGAATAGGTTTGTATGTACGTAATATTGCGATAAGGTGATTTTGTACGAATAGTATTAATTACTTCGTCTTGTATATTCTGAACGTTTTCGATGGGGTTATGAGTGACCCGTGTGATTTTCTTTATGATTAATTGTTTTTATGAGACGATGAACCAAGTGAAAGGACGATTCGAACGTTGGAAGACGTGCACCGAACATGTGTGATTGATTTTGATAATTGTTGAGAACGACACATGCCATTGGTAGTATCTTTGTACCACGACTTTTACCATGGTAGCATTGAAGCTGCGGTATTTGAAGAAAATGTTGATGAAAATGTAGATCGCCAGTTGAATAGAATGAAGTAGGAAAAAGTAAGTTGAATGGACTTGAGAGGATTCGAGAGACTACGGAAGAGATGGTGCAGATTTAGAATCACTTGTTAACTGTGAGAAGCTGTGAGAAGAGATGTGTTGATAGCCGTAGGAAGAAATTCGGGAAGTGAAGTGGAAACCATGGGTCGAGATGTTAGGAGATTGAAGCAAGGTATAATACTCATCGTGAAGGTGTGATGGAATCTGAGACGTGAACCGAAGTCCACGTCGGAATGTGGAGACCTCTTTAGGAAGTAGTACCATCATCTTGCCAGTAGTACAAAATGCGAGTATAAGAACCGGAGAGCGCCGGGACGTCGCTCCTTTAAGGAGGGAAGGATGTAACACCAGTGAAAGTGCCGTATGATGCTAAGTTATTGTCTCAAGAGTTGTTCAGTATGAGCATCTCTCTTAAGTTGCGACTCACTTGTGGATGTGGTATCCCGAGCCCAACGTCATTTATTTAATCCTATTTTACGTATATTTTTGAAATTTTTAAGAAATTTCGTTTGTTATATATTTGACGGTTTAAGTTGAAACCAACGTTTACGGTTGTAATTTAACGTTTGACGATTTAAGAAGAACCGATAACGACTACGATACCGACGGATGCCCAAAACTTACATTTTATTATCGATTGATCGATATTTGAAATTTTCGAGATTTTATTTTTATTACGTGTTAAGTCGAGTCGGAACCATGTGTATATTCGTTTTGTGTGCGTTTGAACCATTTAAAATTATTTTCAAGTGTTCGGGGCGAAACCCGACTCTCGTAAATTTATAAAAACTTACTAGGTACCATTTTTGCCATCTTTAAAAGTTATTTTTCAACAAAGGCCAAAAGAAAACTAATATTACACTTCCTACCCTCCCTACCCTATAAAAGGAAATTTTTACACACACACCTCATTATTTTCATTTCAAAAATTTCTTTCTTCTCTCTTTTTCTCTCTAGGCTGCCGGCCTACCACCACCACCACCTTAGATCTGCCACAAAAACTTGATTTTTGACAAATCCAATCAAATACCACCTCTTGTTTCATCATTGTAAGTAATCTAATCCATTAAAAACACACATGCAACATCTTTGATTTTTCCAAAAATTTATAATTTTTCAAAAATGGATTTTGATCTAATTAAATGGTACACATGTTTAATTCATGTGTTAATAATGTTGAATCATCAATAAAACGAATTGGGGGGGCTGTTTTCTTGGGTGTTTTGGCTACCCCAAACCCACGGCCAAAGTGGGTTTGGTTGTGGTTTGATGAGTTTGATGTTTTGTGTTGTGGGTTCATGTTTAGGATTGTGTTTTAGATGTTTTTGAATGAATTAAACCAATTGCATGTATGATTTAGGCTTTAGGTTTTGATGAGGATTCGATTTTTATAGTGTTATAGGCTGTTTGGATGATTGGGAATGGGTATGAGGGGTTAATCTAGGTTTAGGTGATGTTTGGATGGATTAAAAACAAGAAGAAAGGTGATTTTGAATGAGTCATTTTCAAACAGATTGTTTAGAGCTATTTCCGTGGTTTTAATTTTTGGTCCAGGTTGTGATTATAGGATATAGTTGTAGTGGTCGTCGAGACGCTCGTTTCGGTATAAGGTAGAGCTTTTAACTCCAAACGAGTCAAAAGTTACGATACTTTGAAAATACGTGTACCGGGAGATGAGAATCAACACAATCCGAATTTGTGTTTGGTTTTGGGTCAAATCCCGGGGACCATAGATAGAGTTTGGTAAATGTTTAAAAGTTGATTTTTGGTCTCAAACCTGTGTATGTGAGTCTATTATTAGACTTAGGTGTCGTAGAGGTCAATGGTATATTTTAAATGGGTCAAATGAGTCCGACTTGGTCAAAGTGCAATTTTAGTCCGAAAAATGTAGGTTTAGTAATGTGTTGAGTAACGGGTCGTAAAAGCAAAAACTTTTAATGGGATTAAATATGTGTTTTCTACAGGTCTTATGGTATTTTTGAGAATTTTGTCAAATTTTATAAAAATGGTTAAGTATAGTAAAACAGTCCGTACTTTCGGTAAGTATCGGCGAAACCGTAAAATGGATAGTAACTTTAATTACGTAGGTAAATGGTATAGGTCTAGTAGCAACTACTTGTTTGATTTTGGAGTGAGTTTTCATAAGCATTGAGTGTGTTTGCATTTGCGTGTGTTTAGTACAATAATGTACGCGGAGTATTGATTTGGTTTACGTACCTTGATTTTTAGGTCAAGTGTTTGATTTTCCCGGGCATCCACGTCGTCGGTGACATTTCTCGTTACGTCTTCACTAGAACTACTACTACTACGCAAGGTGAGTCTATAGCCTCGCTCTTTACTTTATTCAAATGTTTTTAACCCGCGAGGGGGATACATGCTAATTTAAATGAAAATGAACATAAGTCTTGATTGATTGTTGGACTCGAATGTTGCCTCGAAATTGTGTTGAGTACCTAGTTGCAAAAGTCCCTAAATTCATGAACTATTAACTATTGTCCTGCCCTCGAGTAGGGGGAAATAACCGCTTATACAATTTGTAGTACTACGGGGCTAACGACCCAATGCTAGCCGAGAAGCTGTACGTTGAGTAAGTTCTGCGGTAGATTATCTTGTATGAGAGATAAGGTATAATTGCAACTGATGCCTTTAGAAGGGGCACTGGTTTCATCTGAATCACGCCGGTAATTATTACGCGGGTGATTGAGTTAACGGATTAGTGTCATGAGCTTAAACACAATTATCATATCCTTGAGTAATAGATTGTGAGTACGACAATGCTATTGAATGATCATGATTGGTTTTTAATACTTATGTTCAACTTATGATTTGATAAACCTATAGACTCGCTCAACCTTTGTGTTGACGATTTTAAGCATGTGTTTCAGGTAACCAAGATTGATAGCAGCGGAGCATGCGAGGATGGAAGTTGTGGTGGCTTGGCGGTCTACTTTGTTTTTCCTCCCTTTTTGCACTTAAAAATTTTATACTATGTCATGTGAATGAAAATGTATTTTTGGGTTGAGATTCAGTGGGGACCTAAACGCAAACTCTGTATTGTATTCTTTTGGGGTTTGGAAAACAGTAGACATGTACATTTTAACTATGTTTAAATTATGTCAAGACTTTTACGTCTTTTGAATCGTTTGATATATCTTGTGTGCGATGATAACTGTGTAGCACCCAAATGTTGTAGTTCCGCTGCGCATAGCATTTGTGGGGGTGTTACATATCCCTCCTCTTATATATAATGAAAAGATATGTATATTTATATATATATATATATATATATATATATATATATATATATATATATATATATATATACATATATATATATATATACATATATATATATATATACATATATATATATATATATATATATATATATATATATATATATATATATATATATATATATATATATATATATATATATATATATATATATATATATATATATATATATATATATATATATATATGTAACACCCCCAAATTTATACAACTCAATACAGCGGAAGACTCGTTGGTGTTACGGGATAGCACATTACTTACATCATAGACAACGCATAAAAATCGCGTCGTTTATTAATAAAGCATTTCCATTCATAAATTTCAAAGTTACATCGGTCCCAAGTCATATTATTTCATACAAAGTTTTACAAAATATTTGAATGGAAAATATTGTTTATGTGCGGGCCATGAATTCTTGTCGTCTTCCCGAGAATTACCTTCAAGTACCTGAGCTAAAACATGTTAAAAGAAAATGTCAGCGATAACGCCGAGTGAATTCATAGAGTTTAATAAAATCCATCAATATAATATCAGTATAAGATTATTACTGAAAATCATTTTGTACAAATCATTTTAATAGGCCATAAAATAGCCAAAGTCATTTTAAACAAATCTTCATCAAAATCATAATATAGGCGTTTGCCTTAAAAATCATTATACGAGCCAATGTCGTAAAAACATCATACAATACGTCTTATGACGTTGTATGAAAATAAAAACCGTTATATGAATATGGTTATGAAAACCAAAACACGAACATAATATCAATAGTATGACCCTGTATTGCTAGTCAGGCAATACATCGTAATTCGGAGCGTCTAGTAATATTTTGTTAACTGGATTATTATAAGCCGCATGACATTGTTACCTTACTAAACCAACAACGGGTAGCTAACCCGATACCAAATTTGCCCATCTAAAGTAGCGTGTCGTCACAAAGGTCACGCTATGGAAACCTTCTCATACATAAATTCGCTTACCAATCAATGTGGCACGACGGGGATCAATCGTCAAGGCGCGAACTGGGGTGATCGTCCCCAAATAGTACTATTATATGCATAAGCGTCTACCAAATCCCGGTAGTTCACAATTCATGATAATGGGACTTTTAGTGACATAACCTAACTTTAATAATCCATTTAATTTCATCTATCGGGTCCTTTAATCATCTATCGGGTCATACAATCGGGTCATACAATCATTCGGGTCCAAATCAATAAATAGACAATCGGGACAAATGGTGTCCTATTTTATAAAAACTAACATGTTATCTCCCTCGCGGGTTTATAAAACATTTCATAAAAACATTTAAAAGAGTGCGAGGCTATGAACTCACGTTGATGTGGGAAGGCGGGTTGTCGGCAATTCGGATGTACGGTACGTGCTTCGATCACGGAAACCTAGACAAATAATACTCGTCTTAGACTCATGTCCAATGACTTTATAAAAATAACAATTATGTATACATATGATGATTTTATATATATTATGATCAAGTGGGTTTACATATTCTCATTTACTCATTTTTGTGTTATGTGTTGATAACTTTTATACTAGTTTTCTAGTTTTACCTATTT
Organism: Glebionis coronaria; assembly: GCA_025667525.1. NCBI lineage: Eukaryota > Viridiplantae > Streptophyta > Magnoliopsida > Asterales > Asteraceae > Glebionis > Glebionis coronaria. The sequence continues at coordinate 647,193,906 of CM046874.1, forward strand.
ACGTGTTTTAGGTCCAATAAGCCTATTATAAGTTCATTAACTTGTACTAATCCATTTCATACTTGTATTATCAGTATTTACACTTTACATGTTGGGCCCAAATGGGTTAAGCCCAATAAATAAGTTTATAAGTGTTTTAGTCCATTTTGTTGTATTATTAGTCCAATAACGTTAACTTAGCTCGTTAATGTCCGTATGTCCTATAGTTCGGGTTTTATCGGTTTTTACTTGTTATATATGTTTATATATCAGTATATGAGTTTATAAAAGTTTACATTAGACGGGTTTGATCGTCTAAGTTTTAGTTGGCGAAAAACGTTAATTTTACGGTAATAGCCGAAAAAGTCGTAAAAATCATGTTTATAGTTTTATAACTTATAAAACTTATCAAATTACCATTTTTATAAAATGTATCATTTATTTATCATTATACATATTTATATAAATTTATTATATGAGTTAGTGGGTTTTAATTCACATTTTATACTATTTTTATTTGAGTGCTTATATAATACTATTATACTTTAATTTCCAAAATCTGATTTTTATTTTCATGTTCACCAAAACTGCCATATCTAGAGTTCTATATGGAGATAGAAGCTAAATTTTTTATGAAATAAATTACATGATATGTTCTCCATTTAACTCTCCTATATCTACTGTTGAATCAGCTTCTAAGTATTTTCTAAAAATCGTCCAAAACAGTGAACTCAGATTTGTACTTTAAACTTGTTTTGATAATATCTCACTCATTACAATGATTCCATTGCATGGCCAAATCTCACATGTGTACAAGACATATTACTTACTGTATATTGCTTCTACTTAATCATTTTATCAGTCTAACATGTGGTTAGTTACTGTTTTTATACAGCCTACCATTTAAACAAGATTTACCCATTTTACATGTAGTTTGTCCATCTTTTTACCCATGTTTATCCAATCTATCAACACCAAATCCTCACATAACATTTTTAATCATCATTCATCATCATATAAATATACATAAGTAAAAGAAATACAAGATTACATAATAAAAATAACAAGAGGATAGGAAGAACAATCTTTATACCACCATTAGTGATGAAAAGATGAGGTTTCTGATGAACAAGTCTTGGTTCTTGTTATCAAATCTTCAACTTTAGCAAGGAAACTTCTTGGGCACTTTGGATAGATGAACACCTCCATGAATTCAGCCCTTTAACCTCATGAAAACTCCTTTTCATAGGTTAAGATCACCTCCAATCTTCATATCTTCAAAGGTTCTTCAATATATGTGTGAATAACACATGATATTGTGGTTAATTTGATCAAATGAGGGTGTTTCATGGTGGTTTTTGGACGAATTTTAGAGAGGGAGAGGAGAGAATGAGGGTGGTTTGCATGTGTTACTATGAGTAAATGGTTTGGTTAGGGTGGTTTTGATAGTTTGGTGAAAGAGTAGCTTACTTGTTAAGCTTTGCTTAACAAGTGTAAGCTTACTAGCTACAATATTGACACATCAAGTGATATGGTGGCAATATTTGGCCTTCCCTTTTGAGTGGGGTGGGATAAACTTGTTTTGTCCCATCCCGCTAGTTTATGGGTATTCCTCGATTCTAGTTTTCTCTATTTGCGTGCCCTCGGGTCGTTTTACGAAAAACGTTTTTATAAATTATGAAGCAACGACACAAAACGAATCTAATAAAAATTGTCTCATCAAAAACGGAATTCAAAAACGTAAATACGTAATCCTAAGGTTTCCGGTTTAATCGTAAAGGACGTTAAAATAATATCGTAAGTCCTAATCTCTTCTCGTAAATTTGTGAGTTTATGAACTAACACAAATTTAAAACTCCAAAATAATATTCACGGATAAATTTATTTTCTGAAATGTCAGACTGTCACCAAGGACGGTGTATGTAAACGTAAGCACGTAACGTTGAATCCTCCGGTTTAGACATAGTCGACGCTACTTCAAGACGTAATTCCAAATTTCTTCCCAAAAATAAGTGAGTTCATAAAATAATATTTTCAAATAAATATTGAGAATAAAATATTGACCATAAATTGACGGATTGTCACAGCATTTACCCCTAAACAGGATCTTTGTCCTCAAAGATCATCTTACTACTCGCTTCTTATAGAGTTAAAGCCATGTGGGTATTTCCTCCACATTCGGTCTTTTCTCACAAGTGTAATCCATTACAATACGCGAGTTTCATCAAACATAACTACGGGAATAAGATCAGGCTTAATGTTGACTTACTTTCTCTATCCATGATGTTCACGGGTTTCTGATGAATGCAACTTTTCGCCGATCTAAGCTTTACTAAGAACAATCAGATTTTCACTTGATAGATATTCCATCAAGTTCGATTTACGAAACATAATTCACGCAGTTCTTGAAGTCCTAGGGTAGATCCAGCTTATATGCCTTTCAATCCCAACTTTTACATCATCTCAATGGTCCCATACAACGGGGACTTATATCCCATGATTTTTCAGATCATGAATTCATTTTTCCAAGGTTAAAAATTGTGGCATAACTTCGCTACCCATTTTGCACTTCAAGATCTACATTTCATATTCACATAACCTCTTGCCCACTATCGGCAGTCAATAATCAGATCCTAATTTCATCAATCAATTCAGGTCTCGCGGGTCGAGTATTTTATATGGTTAGGTTCGCCATCATAGGAAACCTTAAACCTAAAAGACATGTCCAACTCACAATGGGTGTATGTCGGGTGTCTTCGTCTCAACTCTTGCTTACAGATGCTCTACTATTTAGATCCTAACAAGATTCGATCTCAATTCTAAAACGATGATTATCAATGATAATCCTTCTAAAGGAAAACGATTATACGGTTCATTACCAAAGGTCAATCATTCAAACATAAAACATCACTTATATTACTTTGTATCGTTACTTTACCTCGTCCCTTCGATTGGGGTGGTACATAGTACTCTCATCAAGGTTCGTTCTCAATGATTTCTGAGCAAATCTCTAGAAATTCGTTGCGAAGTGAGGATCTTGATAATGATGTTCGATACAAGCACACTATGTTTACATAACTCTTTTGCATTTATCATTAACGGGAATGATATTAGCAGATTTGGTCAGTCTGTCGACGATAACCCAAATCGAACCAAATTCAGATGACGACCTTTGCAATAGCTAGACGTTTACTAATGTATGAGGCGATTTCTGCCTTCATAATTTGTCATTAGTGCAACTTCTTCTGATAATGATACATTAAATCAGAAATGACAAGAATTGTATACTTATACTTACAGATTCCAACATAACTATATCTCACAATCCTCTATATTGACAATCACAAGTGGTCTTTAAAACATTTAACGCTATTGGCTTCTAAATTTTTAATGGTTCACATTAGCCGCGAATCCCTTTTTATTATCTATATTATCCTTTTTACAAACATTAGTTATTTTTATATCGTTCGGCAATTTATTTTGCACAATCATTACTAAGGAGCGTGTCCTGATTGGTTCTTTATCCTTTTATACATAATGTGTCAGAAATTACATTCATTTTTCTAGATATTTTCTAAGTTTCAGATTAGTTTAAGCTATCATTTTTATCCGTTTTACTCAATCCGACGTTTAAAGCGTCGATAATTATTACAAGTAATTAAATAATAATTAGTTAATTTTTATGAAACGTAAACATAAAATTTTTTAAATTTCTTAGTTCGACCAATTATAATAAAATGTTCAAAATAAATTTGAATTTAATTAACAAGATTTTTGTTGATTTATCGAAAATATTTAATAAGATTCGTAAATGTTTGAAAAATCTTTGGTTATACTTTGGTCAAAATTCTCTTAGTTGAAAAGCAAAAATTGTCGTTTCAATTTCAAGTAATAAGTTATATAGTTTCCTAAATTCTTCTTAGGTTGTCTAGAAGTATACACAAACATTTACCCCTAAACAGAAGTTTAGTTAAATGGTTTGTGTATAAGGTAATAATCCCTTAAAATCCTTTGTTAAAACATTTGTCAAAATACATTTGCACTTTCTTTTTAGTATAACTCAAAGTTCTAAATGACTTCTAAATTTTTGAAGAGTCAATTTATATTCCATTATCTATTAATCACACGGTTAAATAATGTAAAGGTTTAAGTCTTTAATCTCATGTTAATTATCCAAGGTACATGTTTTTATTGTTCGGCCAATTCAGGGCAATCTATAATTAATTATTAACTCCTTATTATTCTTATAATCGAACAAATAGTCCTTAATGATCACAAGCACGAGTTTATCAAATTACAGACTACACACGTGATGCACCAAATTTATGAATACTACATGTGCATTAGTCAATCCAAACGGCATCACGTGAAACTCATAACGTTTATTACGAGTACCGGATGTAGTGATTGGAATAGATAATCTCTTTCGCAGATGCGAAGTTCGATGATAACCATGCCGTGGATCAAATCTTTAAAACATACACTAGAAACTTGTAAATGATCGAACAAATCTTCCATTTCGAGTTATGGATATCGTTTTCGATTGTCAATTTACTCAGTTCACAGTAATCTATAAATATAAGGAATGATAACACCATAGCTCTCCATGATGACAGGCTTGGTATAATAAAATCTTTCTCCGACAACTCTCTCAGTTGTACGGTAATTCCTTTAATTTAGATGGTGCTGACGTATAGTGCACAAGCCACAGGTGCAGCACCGGAAATATAATCAATACCAATTTCAACTTGCCTTAATGGAAAAAGTCAAGGTAATTTATTAACAAATACCTCCTAATGTTTAGATAACATAAACATCTTTTAATAAATTCATATTAAGTTCTTTCTAGATTATAATATCTATAACTAGTTCACAACCATTCACGGTATAATTTTAAGTCTAAATACAGGATATCGTCATCCACCAAGAATTATTTAGATCATTTTTGATAATCAACATCTTATAATTTAGGGAATTCTACTCGAGTTCCCATCAATTAAGACAATGTCGTCATGTCATAATCAATCAATCCATTCTACCGGCATTATCAACTTTTCAGTTTCATTGCCGTCGATAAGATGTGAACTTCTCAAAAGACTAATAATAATTCATAATCCTTCACAAATTCAGGGATATTAGGATACACAACTACTATTAAAAGAGTAAGGTCAACGCATAATCTATGCGAGAGAATTTCAAATCAGATACAGACGAAAACATTTAACGAATATGAATATATCCCATGTTTTCATAATTTGAGTACGCATTCGAAAGCTCCTCGGATCGTTACCCAGGTCATTCAAATGAAATCAAATCAAAAGAAATGATAATAACGTCAATACATCCAGTCGGGTATCAACACTCGGTAATCAGATACTTTTCCTAAGAATCTCACTACGGGAGAATTGGACAAGAAAGAATTGTCAATTGTCAAATAAGACAATTTCCATAGATGAGTAAATTCGACTCAGAAGAATAGATGCTACAGGCACATATGTAGGTGTCCCTAACATTATGTCCTTATTTTTCACTTCTTGCAGATCTCATTAAAATTTAATCTTTCACAATCCTCAAAGAAAATGTAGTGTTTATTCATTAGTTTTATGGTGACTACTAATCAGTCTTGCATAGTCCATTCTAAATTGTATGTAGGCGCGCAACTATATACAATTTCAAGATTAACGATGCAATACTCAGTTCGTCAAAATTTTATCATCCATGTTTATAGTAAAATCATTTTCATGCTTAATTCTTAGATAAGAATCAAGAATAAATTTACAAAGATTTTCTTTATTATGAAAACAATTAAGTTTTCCAAGATACTTTATAAACAACCTCATTTCGATAACAATCACTTATAAATCTTACTTTGAATAATCCTTATAGTAATGAAAATTCAATTTTTCTCAATGGATACGGTTTTATCTTATAAAAACAATGAGTGATCTGCAAAAGAGTGATGAAAGCTTGTTCACCAAGAACTAACTACAATATGATGGAAAATGAGCTTAGCCAAATAATCATGAGGTTCATGATCTCGATGGCACTCAAAAAGAATAATCCACAACGCAACTCAAATCGAGATGAGTACTTGTTCAAGGGTTGCATCACTAATGCGAACATTAGAATGAAGCAATAAAAGATAGATAACATCGATACATGTAGAATTTAGCAATCAAAGGTAGTCTTTTTCATTAATCACAAACAAGTCAAAATTGTACCATAACACATTACGTGTCACTATGTCATACAATTCTCAGAACTCATCCTACCAACTGATATCTCAGTTAAGTTAGGGATTTTTACAAGATACCACAATGAATACTAATCTACAAGGGTCATTAGGTGTTCCACATGTCCCAGAAGATCCATCGGTCCCAATTTTAAAAGAAGATTTCTTCAATTTATTTCTTGGACACTGGGCATCCTCATTAGTGGACAATGGCCTAGGAACAACCCTTAACACGAACCTACAATCATTTAAAACCTTATAATTCAATCACAGAACTTAATGACCTCCTCTTAACAATTTTATATTCCATACGGGTTAAATTTTACTTTATTCAAGTTTTAACAAATTTTATACTCAATGCGATATCCTACTTTATTCTTTAATACTTACAACCTTATTCTTCGGCCTTGTAAAGGCAATAAAAGCTCAATATGATCAACACTTAATTTCAATCCTAAGCTCTTACAACAACAATTATCAAATGAGTCACTAGTATGAGATGACTCATACATTCAGTTAGACTTCTCGGAAAGGTATTAGTGGCATGAGGCTTTTGGGTAATGGTTCCAATGACAACCTCAAGTGCAACATTCACCCTTTCGATTTCAATTTTAAGAATTGGATGACAACGAATCAGATGACATCTTTCCAGGTGGTAACGTTTTGTCAAACTCCACTCTATAAGGAAAGATCGTCATGACATCGATATCAGATTTAATCTCGCCAATTCTTCTTCAATATCCCAATCAACTAATATCTACATTTCTACGAATATCAACCATTTGTTGGGATCATAAATATCCGCAACTTGGTTTAGATCTAGGATAGCTAGAATTCCTACGAGAATAGCTTCGATTAATTTACTAGGGGAGTTAGGGTTACTTGTGACAATCTACGTCGTATAAATACCTCGTATAAAAATCAAAATAATCATCAAACAATCATGTAATAAAATTACATCATATATATATAATCCAAGTTATATATATATTAAAATAACACTTCTCAGTCTCGGCCTTGTCGGTAACTCGGGAATTCTTCGGCACCGTTATTGTCAAAAGATTTTTAGACATTTTGAGAAAAATGTTTTTAGTTAAAAGATTTTGAAATGTTTTATTCAAAAACCTTGGTTTTAAAAATCTTTCGTTCTCTATAACGAGAGCTCTGATGCCAAACTATAACACCCCCAAATTTATACAACTCAATACAGCGGAAGACTCGTTGGTGTTACGGGATAGCACATTACTCACATCATAGACAACGCATAAAAATCGCGTCGTTTATTAATAAATCATTTCCATTCATAAATTTCAAAGTTACATCGGTCCCAAGTCATATTATTTCATACAAAGTTTTACAAAATATTTGAATGGAAAATATTGTTTTTTGTGCGGGCCATGAATTCTTGTCGTCTTCCCGAGAATTACCTTCAAGTACCTGAGATAAAACATGTTAAAAGAAAAGGTCAGCGATAACGCCGAGTGAATTCATAGAGTTTAATAAAATCCATCAATATAATATCAGTATAAGATTATTACTGAAAATCATTTTGTACAAATCATTTTAATAGGCCATAAAATGGCCAAAGTCATTTTAAACAAATCTTCATCAAAATCATAATATAGGCGTTTGCCTTAAAAATCATTATACGAGCCAATGTCGTAAAAACATCATACAATACGTCTTATGACGTTGTATGAAAATAAAAACCGTTATATGAATATGGTTATGAAAACCAAAACACGAACATAATATCAATAGTATGACCCTGTATTGCTAGTCAGGCAATACATCGTAATTCGGAGCGTCTAGTAATATTTTGTTAACTGGATTATTATAAGCCGCATGACATTGTTACCTTACTAAACCAACAACGGGTAGCTAACCCGATACCAAATTTGCCCATCTAAAGTAGCGTGTCGTCACAAAGGTCACGCTATGGAAACCTTCTCATACATAAATTCGCTTACCAATCAATGTGGCACGACGGGGATCAATCGTCAAGGCGCGAACTGGGGTGATCGTCCCCAAATAGTACTATTATATGCATAAGCGTCTACCAAATCCCGGTAGTTCACAATTCATGATAATGGGACTTTTAGTGACATAACCTAACTTTAATAATCCATTTAATTTCATCTATCGGGTCCTTTAATCATTTATCAGGTCATACAATCGGGTCATACAATCATTCGGGTCCAAATCAATAAATAGATAATCGGGACAAATGGTGTCCTATTTTATAAAAACTAACATGTTATCTCCCTCGCGGGTTTATAAAACATTTCATAAAAACATTTAAAAGAGTGCGAGGCTATGAACTCACGTTGATGTGGGAAGGCGGGTTGTCGGCAATTCGGATGTACGGTACGTGCTTCGATCACGGAAACCTAGACAAATAATACTCGTCTTAGACTCATGTCCAATGACTTTATAAAAATAACAATTATGTATACATATGATGATTTTATATATATGATGATCAAGTGGGTTTACATATTCTCATTTACTCATTTTTGTGTTATGTGTCGATAACTTTTATACTAGTTTTCTAGTTTTACCTATTTACGTGTTTTAGGTCCAATAAGCCTATTATAAGTTCATTAACTTGTACTAATCCATTTCATACTTGTATTATCAGTATTTACACTTTACATGTTGGGCCCAAATGGGTTAAGCCCAATAAATAAGTTTATAAGTGTTTTAGTCCATTTTGTTGTATTATTAGTCCAATAACGTTAACTTAGCTCGTTAATGTCCGTATGTCCTATAGTTCGGGTTTTATCGGTTTTTACTTGTTATATATGTTTATACATCAGTATATGAGTTTATAAAAGTTTACATTAGACGGGTTTGATCGTCTAAGTTTTAGTTGGCGAAAAACGTTAATTTTACGGTAATAGCCGAAAAAGTCGTAAAAATCATGTTTATAGTTTTATAACTTATAAAACTTATCAAATTACCATTTTTATAAAATGTATCATTTATTTATAATTATACATATTTATATAAATGTATTATATGAGTTAGTGGGTTTTAATTCACATTTTATACTATTTTTATTTGAGTGCTTATTTAATACTATTATACTTTAATTTCCAAAATCTGATTTTTATTTTCATGTTCACCAAAACTGCCATATCTAGAGTTCTATATGGAGATAGAAGCTAAATTTTTTTTGAAATAAATTACATGATATGTTCTCCATTTAACTCTCCTATAGCTACTGTTGAATCAGCTTCTAAGTATTTTCTAAAAATCGTCCAAAACAGTGAACTCAGATTTGTACTTTAAACTTGTTTTGATAATATCTCACTCATTACAATGATTCCATTGCATGGCCAAATCTCACATGTGTACAAGACATATTACTTACTGTATATTTCTTCTAATTAATCATTTTATCAGTCTAACATGTGGTTAGTTACTGTTTTTATACAACCTACCATTTAAACAAGATTTACCCATTTTACATGTAGTTTGTCCATCTTTTTTACCCATGTTTATCCAATCTATCAACACCAAATCCTCACATAAC